>JALIZH010011766.1:0-111539 GCA_030522465.1 Rhipicephalus appendiculatus
GTGACAAATTACTACCAAGAAGTCGGTATGAAAAGGCGAAAACTCCATCACATCATACGGCTGCAGAAGGGCGAACATGCTACAAATGACCAGGGTGAAGCGACACGCGAGTACACGTTTTTTTACTGCCCCTCTCGAGAGATGCAAGCTTTACAGAGCGCGGAACATAGAAGGGAAACGCTAAGCCACAGCTTTGAAGGCGCGCGTCGACACACACTAGGCAAAGTAACATCATAGCACATAAAAAATACGCATAACTCCTCGCCCCGGAACACGATTCAACACTCGCCCTGAGATATTCGAAACATTACGAGACTAGCGCATCCAGCTATCGGAAATAGTACTGTGCAGAAAGACACAACTGTGCTGGTACAAACATTTTCTTACCCGCAGACTTGCTGGAGACAAAACAAAGAACGCGACACCTGCCGTAATGGCGTGTGCCTAATTACGAGGCACAAGCAGTTTTGAAGACGCAAAAAAAGTAGTGCATGCGCTCGAATGTAAGCGTTAATGCATACATTGAAACAAGCTGAAATAAGCGCGCCAATAAGTCAGTATGTTCGAAACTGAACAGAAATGAAAAGCTACATTTATGTCAGGACAGTTCAATCATGATGGCACAACACTAACGCAGTCAAGTACTTCTGAAACATGTCGCGCATGCAGCCGATGTAGCAACAAAACACGCGTTTTTATTCTTCATGGTTTTCGAATAAAAGTACAGTGTGAATAAATGTACAGTGTGATGAGGTTCTTTGAATATTTTAGATAAGACGGATTACGTTGCGTCGGTGACGACAACGTCCGCAAGAAAATGGCGAGGCTGCTTGCAGGTTTGAACAATACTTTAGGAAAACATGGGAAGAAAAAAAACACGCACACAGCAAACAAAGCAAACACAGAAACATGAGCTAATGTCTCTGATAAGAGTAGCGTCCTATACAGAAGTCTGTCTAACCGTACACGGGCTCACCCACTGGGGAGTCGAACGCTTTGGCCGATGCGAGGTGACGTGGCGCAGAGACGAGGAGTGCAAGCTGGCTTGAAGAGGTCACCGACGGGGTTGCGGTGGTTGCCAAGGAACCTGGAGCCTTGGTGAAGGGAGCGCAGGAGGCAGGGGACGTCAGCGGCCACGTTGAGCCCGTAGCAACAACGCGTGGACCGCGCCCCAGAGCGTCGATACTCGGGCCCGGTAACCCGACCGCGCCGAACACCCAAGACCGTCTTCCCTCCGGCTTGTTCCTCTTCCTCTCCCCGCTCCACCAGCTCACCACGGTGGCGCATTCTTCCACGGGCGCCAGTGTCGTCGTCTTCTTCTAACGTACAACACCACACCGTGCGCAACACACACGCCGGCTCTATCAGTACTTTACGCGCACATCACATACAGGTAAAGAAAATGAACTCACCTTCAACGATGGAGCCCGTAGTTCTTTAATCCGCATATTCCAGGAGTGGTAAAAGCACATCAAGGTGATCGCGTCCATTCCTGCAGCTAAGCAGAAATGAAACTGTGAGAGTCGCGCACGCAAGCTGAGACGTCCATTTCTCCGTCGGAACGATTATGGAACTAAGCCTCACAGTCTGCGCAGCCGCCACTCGCAGACAAACGTACGTGCATGCAGGTCCACAACTGCTGAACATGCCACGAAGTAGCTTCTTCACAAGTGCGTTCATACCGTCCATGAATCACGGTATTTACACTGCACAAAATAAAGCGATAGGAGGCGAGCGCGCTCACATGCGACCGTTACGTCGGAATTCAATGCGCTCAACTGACACAGACGGCAGAGCGGATATTCATCCGCGCTGTCGTTGTCAACGCCGCTGCGAAGCCCGTTAGGTAGTTAGGCTGTTATCGCTGTTATTAGTTCCGTAAAGCTTGCGGGTTAAAAACCTTTGAACACTTCATGATTATGACTGCTGACGCGATCCAACACCTCACAAATTTATCCTCTTTCGCGCTACTTTCTTCGTCGTAATACGACATGGCGCGCAGGCTAGCAAGTTGCAACGGTTGCAACATGTTGCGGCGTTGCCGCGGTTTCTCCAAGGAGCGCATGGCGCGGGTGGCGTTCGTTCGCCAACAGCAGTGGTAGTAATAAAACAAAATGTAAAGGGAAGATAGTCGCCGGTACATCACGTTCATCTGATATCTCGTCGCGGTGAGGTTTGAGATACACGGTCTTATCGACACCGCGTGCAGGCAGGCGTCGCATTCTGCGCCGAGGCCCCCGCGATCCGTTGGGAGATACCTTTATGTCATCTCATCGTGTTGTGCGCGTCCGTGGCGGTACATGAATGATGCGTATACCTTAAAAAAAACTGCATATGAACGTTATATTCTCAAACCACTATTCCTTTGGGGCCACCGTAGTCGAGCAGTGCTTGCAGTTCTGGGCTGTTGCCGAATATCTATCGCGGGTTCCATCGCGGCCGCGGCAGTAGCATTTTAACGGGGGGTTCGTTAAAGAGATCGTTATGCAGAAATCCCGGTGTCGATGGCGGCGTCGACTTCAACGTTGAGCGAAAGACCAGCGATGGCCCTGAGCGAAAATTTGAGGTAGATGCAAATAAAGAGAAGAGCCGTGGGCCGTTTGCAATTTGGCTTTGCGGCACAGTAAGTCTCCGCCGAGAAGCTAGAGCAGGCTAGCGATTGTGAAAGCGATATGGCGCGTGCGCGCTTTTGTGTGTGTGTGTGTGGGGGGGGGGGGGATATCGCGTAAGGGGATCCCCCATTTTTTTTGAAGTAGGCAGAAATGCTGGAGGCTGATTTCCTTCGATTCAGGTGCATGTTAAAAAGCCCCAGGTGCTTGAACTTTCCCTCCACAGCGGAGTGCCTCACAATCATATTGTGGTTTTGTCGCATACAACCCCAGCAATAAATAATCAAGCTTTCTTTGTGTTAGAGTTCGGTTAGAGCTAATTAAACGGACAGGCTGGAGAAATCACGTTGCCGAACGTATATAGCTAGTACGCAAGCGATAGAAGACAGCATATGCACAGGACGTTTGTAATATGCGTTCTATTTGGGTATGCGCTGCTTACTTGGGGTGGTTTCATCCATAAAAAGGTTTCATCCATAAAAAAGGCTTGGCAATACGCGCTCATACATACACTGCAACTCAATAAAGGCGCAACGATAAGTCAACATATTTTGTCAATGGCTTTTTCGTTGATGTAATCAACGGAAAAAGACATTGAGTATATATTGAGCAATGTCACGACATCTTGCCAAGTCGTCGAAAATCAGTTGATTCAATGAATAGTGACCGGAATGTCAACAACTACTCAATAGCCATTTTTATAAGGGACCCCCTCTCGCCTCGCGACGCCGACGCAGGCAGCGTCTGCTAGCCAGTTTCTTGGTTGAAAAAACCGACTGCTCGCGCTGCACAACCGTTCACTGGCCACCCCGTATATATGGCAATGGTTCTTGACCTCCAAGGTGGTGCCGGTGGGAGATTTCTCCTGTGCGTTGTTGAACAATAAAAATTCGCAGCGTGCGCGTTAACTAAAAGCGGAGTGCGGGTCTTTGTGTCCAGTCGGAGTCTTCTGTCTCTCATTGCCCATTAGCAGCGATTGGCATGTTCCAGTAGGAAACACTGCTCCATCACTGCGTGCTTTGCGCCTCCCCAGTTTTCTCTCCTGCGCAACGCTGCGATGAGCGCCAGCGTCAACGCCGCCGCCAGTGTAAGCGTTAGCGCCCGCTGCTTCACATCTACACATGGTTCCCTTTAGCGGGAGATGGTGTAATTTTTTGGACCAATGCTGCACGGCTGTGTCACTAGGCATATAAAAAACTGACCGAAATTCACTTACACTTTTGTCTCGTGTGCTATGGTAGGCTTGATACTTTTTTTTGTTTATTTAGAATGCCGACAATCAAACGAAGAAAACTTCTCTTTGACAGACTTACTTTAAAGAATGTTTATTCATTCATTCATTTGAATTGGTTTGGGTGCCGGTATGAGCCAAATTTTTGGTGTTTGTGGAATATTTCGCTCTTGTTTTACAAGCATTCCTAATATGTGTACAAATATTTCATTTTCTGTGATATACGGATGCGTCACATACGAACAGTTGCGTTATAATTGTTACCGTTCCTTGCTATGCGCTTTCTTTGCATTATAGACTAGCGGGTGTTTGGGCAAATTGGTTTGAGTAGATAATTGTGGTAGGGAAGCTCCAGACAACGGCTACACAATGAATGCAAAGACAACTCATCCACTTCGCTGTCAACTGAAGTGTTTCTTATTAACAGTGTTCCTTATATGCAGCCCGTATCGATCACGCAATCACACATGTGTGAAGGAAACGGCGTCAGGATGACCGCAAAAGGAAGGACACAGCACAGAGGAAGCAGAGAAAGCAAGTGATAGGTTATCAATATGAAACTAAGCTACGCACATAGTGATGAGATAAGAACTGTTTAGGTGAGCGGGCTAGAGATGTCTGACTTGAACACTTGTTGATTCAACTGATAATCCGGAGGCTCCAAATATTTTCCTTGTTATATTCTTGTGTTGGCTTCAAAGAATGATATTGTCAATAAAAACAGGATTGCAACCATACGAAAGACAATGATTAGCCGACTGGTCGGGCGGTTGGTGAGGACAGCGGGACTCGGTGCTCAAACATATTCGTCTCCGTCCTGCATTCACCTTTCTACGCGATAATGAGATCACATGCGTGGCACCCAGCGTACTATGTGCAAACCTATTGATCTATTTCAAAAGTTTCTCAAAGTTGTCAAGCAAAGTAGTATACGCTGCCTCAGAACCAGATTTTACAGACGCTTGGCATAATTTGCTTGTGACGAGGGGGGCGGTTCTATTAAAACTTCTGAGGGGTAATAAAAACATTAGTTAGCAGACTAAATACTGAGATTTACATGGTAAACAGCCAGTAAAGGCACCACATATGCGCTGCCAGTGTTGCCTTTCTCACCGACTACTGGGCATCAGCGTAGTGTGCAGGGTAACGCAAAAACTGGCAAGAAGCTTTCACAGCTTATGTTAACTTGGTTTTCTTTTATGGCCGAATAAAGAAATCACTTCGCAACAATCCTTGTGTAGCGCTGTTCGTGGTATTTTGTGTAAATTAGTCGTTGCAAATTATCCCGCGAGAATTTAATGTATCGAGATTGGCTTCATTAAATACCCTGCCGCAGTACCTATTGCGCGGTAAACTGGTGGAAAATGTTAGCATAGATGATTTTCGCGCATCAATTATCCTAAGTTGGGTAAATGTCACACAGCGCAAAAAACTTTACTTTGTGTTCGCAGAGCTCTCTTTGCGATGGATCAAGGATTCACTTGTTTTTTTACACTTTGTGCTTTCTTACTGTTATAATTTATACACCTATTTTATTGGCGCAGCGATGTATACAATGAACGCAAACTGAGCTGAGTGTGCAGGAAATAATGAACCATAAGCTCAGTTTCTGCGGTCAGTGTAAGATTGATTTTGTGCACCGTACTATGACAGGGTGCAATTTATATGCAAATTTCCGCGCGTCCCAGTTTCTACAAGCCACATACCGAGCTGCCTAGAAATACGTGTGTTTTTATTGTTAGTTTAGCTTGCAAAGTATCTCCTGGTTAGGAATACGTGTCCATGTTTTGGTGTTGCTTACTAATATGAGTAATATGGCTTTGAAACCTTAGTTATGGTCACCTAAAGCGTCTTCTTAATTTGCATATCGCGATCTCTATTTACGCGTTCCTGCATTCTTGAGCTGTTGATTGAAAGCGCTAGCCTGGTTTTCCGGAAATGACCGACGGATCTGGCTTGTGAAGAAAAAAGGAATATTTAAACACAATAAGAGCTACTAAGGCAGCTGAAGCTCAATTTAAGTGCAACTCAGTTCATCTCAATGAGCCCTCAGTACAGGCGCAACTGCTTTAAGTACAGGCCCGGTCATTTTCGGTATCTATCATTTCAGGACATTGGGAGGGCATGATGACTATTATAAGGAAGTGAACTCCGTATGTAGGCAAACTTTGAGTACTACGTTAGACTACGAAACTATGTCCACAAAAATGTATCACGCTAAAAGTTTTTTGAGAATATTTCAGCCAATCGAGGCACGTTAGCGGAATTCCGGAAGGTGGTCACACAATTTATGCAGATTATATCATTATTAGTTGTAGAGAAGGTAGCGATGGTGCTGTGGAGGCTCTCCTGCAGGAGGCGATCGACGACACTACCGAGCTTTTTTGTGGGGGGTTAAGGTCGTTCCTGCTCCCCCAGAAGTGTCTGAGCTCTTCTTGTAGCATCCAATCAGGAAGGGCCCCCGACCGAGAGGCTGGGTGCCGCCATTAGAGACCGAAATCCATCTACACTATAAGAAAAATGGTGCCCTTTGACTCTTCTGAGCTGCAGATGGGACTCATATGAAAACTCTCTTTAGAGAGTCACGTTCAGTATCTTTAGGACAGTCGCGGCACGCAAGACTCTCCAAGAGTTAGCGTGCCTTTGTAAAGAGAGTTATTCATAGGAGAGTCACATGCGTAGAAATGAAGAGTCAACGAAATCTTTTTTTTTTTTTTTTTTGAGCGAACGTACCAGAAGTGGTGGGTTAATCCCCAAGGTCGCTTTCCTTGGGGTCCTGGGTATGGGTATAACGCTAGATGCGACGGGCACCAATAACATCACAATTCAAAGGTTAATGAAAAAGACAGCATGAGTTTAATTAGGCAAGTGGCTTAACGAATGGCAGTAATATCAGAGGATTACTTGGTCAGGCTTGTACATACCTTGATGTTGTTATGCTTTACATATTTGGCGGCAACTCACGTATGGAAGAGCGGAAAGAGACAGGCCTAATGAAATGATTAGGAGGGTGGTAAAGATTGTCCTGGCACTCCCCAATTATACCCACATAGATCTTCTCCTACATAGAGGAATTCATTATGCATTAGAGGAAATTGCGGAAGCGCAAGAAAGAACACAGGTAATTAGGCTCCCTGGCTCGAACACGGGAAGCAGGATTCCCGCGGATATGGATACTCCACCGGCTGAGGTTTGTGCTTTGTGCCAAGAGTTTGCGAGAGATCAGAAGGACAATAATACCGTTTCGCCTGCCCCTCGAAGCATGCATCCTCAGCGAATTGTAAAAAGAAGAACAGCTTCTGTGCCGGTTCGCGGGTCTCCACGAAGGTGGCTTTTACAGCGAAACCTGTTTTGAGGTCACAAGGGCCGATTCTGGCGCCGTAGTTCTCCGCCGCCGCCGCCGGTGTCCGTAACTACTATCGCGCGAAGTAAGAAAAACTAAATAACTAGAAAATAGCAAGTACAGAATGGGAATAAAACCCGAGCTCTCTGCGTGGCAGCCCAGCACTCTACCACTGAGCTACGCCGGTGCTTGAAATTCCGTTGCAAACTGACCCTATGCATGCTTCATGTCGGGTTTAGGAATCACGTTACCATGTGTAGTAAAGCGTTTTAGAACAGTCACACAATGCGTATTGCGTAACGAGTGGGTCGATGAATGCTCCAACTCATTCAGTCAGCCTAAGGCATAATCAGCCTCAGGCATAATTTCACAACGTCGTCAGCCACAACATCAACAAAGTGCACAAAATGTCATACAAGTGTGTAGAGGGTACCAGGCTTTTCGGAAGAATGACGAACAATGGCATAGTGGACGCTACCCCGCTGCACAAAAATTAGGAGTATTTACGGTGTAGTGGGTACCATGCAAATGTGCTTGTTGTAGTTGCCCCAAGAGTGTATAAAAATGGCTCTAGAAAGGCCGCTCTTCGAGCTTCCGCTGTGACGGTGCTGGCACGTTCCGCGCAGATCTGGCGGTTTTCGTAGACGCGGCACAATATAACAACAGGGGCAGGTTTATGGTAGTGGCGATAAACCACAAGGGGGTTAGCAGTGATGTGCCCTTACATAATGCAGCCGAGCACGCTGCCCTTGCTATAGCCCTCTGAGCCGACAATAATGCAGATATACCTAGTGATTGTAGGACAGCAATTTGGGATTCCAATGTTGGAGCTGTATCAAAGAGGCCAGATACATACTCGCTGAGACGTTGTTTACAGCTCATAGCCTCATATGGTTTCCTTTTCATACGGAATCCATGGGAGAAGGGATTGTCAATCTCAATGAGGTGGCCCTTTTAGAGCGCGAGGCTTACCTGTCTACGACCATGGAAGTCCCCTGGGTCAACCAGGAGGACTGGTTAAAAGGGATCCACCAACTACTTACAGTGAAATTACTCAACATTTCGCAGTGGGGAGGACGGTTTTTCCTCCTCAAGGTAGGAAGTTAAAGGGTGCGCAGGCGCTGACGTTAAGATTGCTTCAGACGGAAGCGTATCCTAATCAGGCTTTTCTCTGTAGGGTTTATCCTTGGTGTTTACCTACTTAACTGGTGTACCAGATGTGGTGGTTTAGCCACCTTACATCACGTTCTCTGGCAGCACCATCCCATATGTTGCACACATACAGCGTCGGCCAGCAATTGGGGGCTCCGCTCTGATGAGGCCAGACATATATAATCGCAACTTTCGGCTGTCCAGAGGGCCCACGATGCGTCGGTTGGTCTCGGCCTGACTGCCCCGTCGTGGGAGCGGCCCGCCGTGTACTAGGGCACACAGCTCTGGACTTTTATTTATAAAGTTTTTCCAAACCAGTGCGTTTTTAAACCAGTACACTTAACACTGGAACATGTTAAGATATCAAGACAACATAGCCATTCTGTATTCATAGAAAGTTATGGTGAGAGTGGCAATGGTCAAGGTGCACGACGACAAAATATAGGGAGTAGGAAATGCTATTGACTTTATTTTGGTAAGCCGTGCAAAATCTGGTGCAATGCTGAAAAGCAACTTTCAAAGTTGGAGTGAGTGTAATTGCTAAAGCAGTGCCAGCAGAAATTGACACGCAATACACAATTGACGGTGCAAAGAATACACCACTTGCAAATAAAAATAGGAGCGCAATAGAATCTGTAAGATTCAGTGGAATCATATGTTCAAAGAATAAATCAGCGCCTTGTGGGTAAAACCCGGAAACCAATAATTTGTATTTAACGTAACATTATTTCATAAGCTAGCCTTCACCAAGATCCAAATGTACGATGGTCAATTGTTGCACAAATGACAATATTGTGACCACAGAGACATTAAAATTAGGTTCTTTTGTTTAAGCTTAAGAACCCTGTATAACAATAAATCATGTATATCCGGAGAAGTAGGTGGAAGAAGAATCGACTGATGATAATTTTTCACAGTTTGGCACAAGCTCACCCTACGCGTAACCTGCAAATTATACTCGTACCTGCGGACAACGAAAGTGGGTGCTATGACGTATGTAGCACCTGTTCCGAGTAATATTTATCAATCTTAGGGGACCCCAACAACAATTAAATGGCTCTAAAGTTTTAATTATACACCGTTATTTTGACCGTTTTCCGAAATTCATTGATAGCACTTATGAATATGCCAAGCAGGAGCGTGAGAGTGTACAACTGGTCGTACGCGAGTGTCTCAAACAACTAGAAAGTGCCTTTACAACGTTGTGCGTTCACGCCATGCGGTCTTTCGACTTGCCATTTGTCACAATCAACCAGCTACATTTACATTCTATTATATTTCTCTTCGCTTACGCATTGGAATTCTCCACTGAACTCCACTCGTCGCCCACAAAACCTCGAATCGCTACTCCAATTACACCTACCATCAAAGACTTCGCGACGTGACGATACAATGCTATGTCGGTTGTGGGTCGGCGTAGCATTTACAAACTCATTCAGCCATCGCATAGGTATGGCTGACTCATCCAAGTGTGATAGCTGCAACTGTGAAGAAACACTTGACCACGTCTTGTGCCACTGTCCCGACTTTGAGCAAGACCGCCGGACTCTCCAGTGTGCCTTGAGAAGACTGGATGATCGTCCCTTTACTCTGGAAAAGATCTTGGGTGCATGGTCTACAAGTTCATCAGCCCAGAAAGCCACACGAGCCCTTCTACAATTCTTGAAGGCAACATCGCTGAGCGACCGCCTGTGAAACCCTGCACTGTGTGTGTCGTGTGCAATGTGCATCTACTTCTCTCTCTCTCTATCTCTTTCTCTTTTACTCTCTTATTCCCCTCTCCCCACGTGTAGGGTAGCAAACTGGACGTAGTCTAGTTAACCTCCCTACCTTTCCTCCATTCATTCTCTCTCTTCTCTTTGGTAGGTGCACTGTGGACATGTGAAGATTGGTATATATACACTTAAGCATTCGCTTCGCTTAATTAAAGGTCAGGATTCAGGAAAGACGTGTCTGTGACTGTGGATGCACATATTATATCATAATCTCAGTTCTAGAAAGGCTTTTTGTGCTGCATAGCTTGAAAGAAGGCCCTATAATTGTCGAGCAAAATTATAATACATAATATTTGGGGTTTTACGTCCAAAAACCGCAATATGATTATGAGGGACACCGTTTAGTGGAGGACCCTGAAAATTCCGACTAGCAGGTGTTCTTTGAAGCGAACCTAAATATAAGTACAGGGGCCTCTATAGTATTTTGTCTCCATCTAAATGCTCCGCGGCCGAGACTCCATCCAACTACCTGCGAGTCAGCAGTCGAGTACTATTACCGTCAAACCACCACTCATAGCTGTGATTAGTTCATTTCACGATGTGTAAAATAGGCTGTGATTAGAGACATGTAGAGTGCGTAGGAAGAAACACTGCTGTTATGACCGAATCTCTATAAAATAAGGAGCAGGCTATATTGACCAAAGGAGCAGATGTCAAAATAGTATGCGGCGCAACCACAAGAATAAGCGGGTGGATTCCTTGCACCTTACAGCCATGTTTGCGCTGGATGGCCGGTTTTTAGCGAAACGCTTGTTCTGGACAGGAGCGTAAACGATGTGAGTGGCCTGTTAGAGTCATCTAAGCGCAATACGTATAGATCTGCGATGACTAACGTAGCATCACATGTTGAATCTCAATATTAACGTGTGGGTGAGAATTTTCGCCGAGGTTCAAACTATACGGTGGGTGCTGTGTTGTCGAAATTTCTTCGTTTGTTTAGACTTGGGGCAGATGATCAGTGAAGGAACTACTAATAATCCATGGAATGCTCATCATGCAGATTCCTACGATAATTTATAGAAATAATTCCGGCTTTACTATCGTTCAGGTGCCATTAGAACTATGGGTACTACGTGGATTTTATTTACTCTTCATGCTCGCGGCTGCATACATTCTCGTGGATGTGCTAATTTCTCTTTTCTAGCATCAGTTACGCGAGTCATATCGCTTAACGTCGTTTCACAACAAAGGTCTGAACTGGAAGAGCATCAGCCTCTAGCTTTCGCTAACATTGTTTGCGGTGCTGGCTTGTTAGGCCGTTTCTTTCCGTAGCGTGGATTGCTTTTGGCGGCTGATATTATTTGCAACGTTGCTTGACCTGACTTTTTGTATTTCAGCTCACCTTTCACATAAAACTATTGCCGATCGTTTCCTGCGTTTTTTTTTTCAATGAACGCGCCAGAAAGTCTGTAGGGCTTTCGCTGGCTAATATTTAGTCTGAGTGACAAAAAAAATAGCAAGACTGCTCAAGGCTTGAAACAACGAAACTGGACTATGAAGACCCACCTGGTTGCTTCTAGGTCATTTCTAGGTTCAAGGTGACGTTGGTTCTAGGTTACCTCTATTTTTCGGCTAGGCTTTATCTAGGTGATGCTAGGTTGTTTCTAGGTTGATTTTCTGCGCAGAGAGGTTCGAGTTAAACCACAGAAAGTCACAGAGACGACATGGTTGTCCAAACTCAAGAGCGAGAAACTCGCGCTGAAATCAAACATTCGCACCTCTCATACATCTACGGCACGCCGTCGTTGGCGTAGGCCTTCCGTCACGTCGGGGTCTTCTCACAGCCGCCATTGCCCTTCCCGTTCCCTAGAATTCTCTCGTTGTTCGTACTCGCGGTATTCGTCTCGCCACCGCCGCTTCGCATCCATTTTAGGTGCGAAGCAGCTCTTTGACTAGGCTGTGTAACGCTGTCCCTCCCTCCGTGCGTACGAGCGCGCCGCAACGCGCTTCCCTCGCCGCAGGTGTTGGAGCGGTGCCAAGTAGGTCGCGCCGCGGCTGCGCGTTGACGTCACGCTCCCCTCGCAGTGCGTGCTGACGTCACTCTATCCCTCAGCCTGCCGCGCACTCGCCGGAGCGCCCGCAGCTGTCGCCTGACGCGCAACGACAAGACCTACGCCGGCCATCGCTTCAAACGAATATTCCAGCGCTTACCGCAGCACCCGCGTTAGCGCCGTTCAACCCGTGACGCCACCCGTGCGCAACGCTGCCGCTTCGCATCCCATCAGGGTTCTCTTTGGGAAGATGCACCTAATTTTCTTGAGGTTACTATTGCCTTCTTCATTTTTATTGTACCAGTGGTGAGTAGTGGAATTTAACCAATTTCTGTGGCACACAACCGTTAAGATCGTTCTCACAAGGAACGATTAGTTAAACAGGTTCGCTCTTAATATATGTTCACGTCGGATATAACGGCTCGTACAGTGTTCCTCTGGCACTATATAATGAAACGCCGTACTAATGCACCGAGCAGGCGCAGAATTATCGCACCTCGCAGTGAACGACATGTTGACAACTGGGTGATCTCACCACACTCCACCACGTTTCTTTCCACTAGGGTGGTGTAGTGGTCATGGTACTCAACTGCTGACCCGAAGGTCGCGGGGTCGAATACCGGCTGCAGGAGCCACATTTTCGATGGAGGCGAAGAATGCCTGAGGCCCGTGTGCTTAGAATTAGGTGCACGTTAAAGAACCCCGGGTCGTCAAAATTTCCGAAGCCCTCCACTACGGCATCCCTGATACGGTTTTGGGACTTCAAACACCACTCAGTATTATTATCCACCATGTTTGTGTCATCAATGCTGAAACAAGAGCTTGCTCTAGCAATTATTGTACAAAAGTCTGTGCCGGTTATTTAGGTAATAGCTCGTTTGTTGTTAGTGCGCCGTGCAATTCAAGAGAGCACTGCCTCTCAGGAGCGATTTTCTTTCTAATTGGAAATGTTCTTATCCAACGTATTTCTTCTCCATGCACTTTTAACGCGAAGCTGTTCTAGCTCGGCGTCAAATGTCTGGCTTGACCCAAAACTATCACCATTAGGAACAGGCACGCGCGCTCTTGGTCCTCTTCATTCTCCGCCTCACTCCAAGAACTCGTGCGCCGATTTGTCCGGCGTATAGCAAGGGGGTGGAATAAAGAGAGAGTACGAAAGAGACATAGAAAAAAAGAGACCAACAAAAATATATAGACAGAAAGTTGTGGCGAAAAAAACTCGCCACGGACCGGCGGAACTCGAAGCCGCGTACCCACGGTCCGAAGGCGGGCGTCTTAACCACTTGGCTATCCAGGTACGCTGACCAACTACAGCATAGCCTTGTATAGTATCTTATAGCGAGAGGGCAAGAAAGGAAAGAGGGGGTGAGGAGTAGGGAAGGAAAGAGGGGAGAGAGTAAAGCACAACATATACTGAATGCGAAAGAGAGAAATCAAAAGAAATGCAGAAAGAGAAAGAAATGGAGGAAAAGGGACCATCAAAGAAAGTGACAGAAAAACTTGAAATAGAGAGAGAAATGACAGAAAGACAGAGGAAGCAAGGGAGAAATAGAGGGAGAGTGAGAAAAGGGAAAAGAGAAAGAAATAGAAAGGAAAAGAGATCAAGACAGAAAGAAACAAATAGAAATAAAGAGACCAAAAAGAATATAAACACAGACAAGAGAGAGGAAAACATGTGGGAAGTTCGCACTCAGTCGCGCAAAGCTCGGCACAGCGATGATGGTCGATCCTTAAGTAAAACCTACTTACAATATAGCACACCTAGTTACAACATAGCCAGACCAACTTACAACATATCAAAACCTAGCAACAACCAGTTACAACATAGCAGCAACCGTTGTTAGCCTAAACACTTGACGATCGAGCCGCTCCGCTGCGCCAAACTCTTCAGGACTTGGTGCAAACTTCCCGCATTTTTTCCACATTATCATTTCTTTGTTTTTTTTTACTTCTTTCCCGGTCAGCCACAAGCACATACAAAAATCAAACGGATAGATGGCAGCACATGGATTTCGGCAGTGTTTGCACCCACGCCGATA
The DNA here is from genome assembly GCA_030522465.1 of Rhipicephalus appendiculatus. NCBI lineage: Eukaryota > Metazoa > Arthropoda > Arachnida > Ixodida > Ixodidae > Rhipicephalus > Rhipicephalus appendiculatus. The sequence goes on from JALIZH010011766.1 coordinate 14,141, forward strand.
TATTAATGCGCTGTAAGGCTGCCCCAACCCCCCCGCCTTGCCTTCTTTCTGCGTTTTCTCGGTTTCTTTTTACCTAACACGGTGCACGAAGACGGCAGGCGATAAACGGCTCCGCGTACTCTTCTCCGGAAGAATTCTTCGTACAGCTACTATGCTGGACCTCTAACGATAGCCTCTGAGGCAGAAAGCTGCGCTATTTTTTTTAAATTATGACCCTCTAACCGGATGCAGCACGCTCGTCCAAAAAAACAGATGGCGCCATTGGCTAAACCGACCACCATTTTTTAAAATATTTTGCGCCTTCTTTTTTGCAGATTCTTTTTTTCTTATTTCTGCATTTTTTCCCTTTGAAAAAAGCAATGCTATCAGAAAACAATGCTTGTTATCAGAAGGCGACGAAGGCGCTGCTCCAGTATATACGGTCAAGCGGCCGCGTTTTACAAGTAGGAGACTTTCGTGTATAAGCGCGCCTGTGGGCGTGTGTGTAGGAGTATTTTAAGGCGAAAGATTTATATTTCTTATCGAGTCCGGAAACTTCGAGATTTGAGGAGGTCTGACGGAATATTGCGAGAGAGCGGCGTCAACAGGAGCGATCCAGAAAGAACACTAATAAAAGTCGCCGAAAAGTCTCGTGATACTTAACTGCATACACGTGGAGCTACGGCGTAACTAAATCCCCATGACCGCCACGTAACATTGCCTGACTTTCTGACATCGTCATGACAACACCGAGTGGCAGGAATTTCGGCGTCACGTGATGACGGCATGATTCGGCATGGGCACTTGGTCAAAGGCAACCCGATCAGAGAGGCAGTACAAAAATTACGTTAGATGCACAAAGAGGGGATGAGTACTATGTAGTGAGAAGAAAGAAAGAGGTGGGGTCATAACACAAGTAACTGTGTGACTTTTCTAGCCTCTCTGTCTCTGTGTCGCTTCTTTCTCTTTCTCGCTCGCTCTCTCCTTCTTCTCTTACCTTTCCCTCTCCCCTCACAGCTTCCCTGGTGCAGCCAAATTCATCATAATCATCATCATCGTCATCATCATCAGCCTGCCTACGCCCAATGCAGGGCAAAGGCCTCTTCCATGTTCCGCCAACACTGGCGGAACATTGGAAATTCACTGGATCTTTATCATTCGGCTAATATCCATGCCTAAAGCACAGCTTTTATCTCATTCTCTGTTTCTGCTCTGTGCGTTTCATTGCTGTTACTTCAGAAATGCTGGTCCACGTCCGAAACACTGACCTAATGCACAGTTGTTTTCAAAGAACTCGCATAGGTATAATCTTGCGGCAACCGAATTTACTTTTACGTTCAAGACTCAGGTGTTGAACTTGAACGCAAATGAATGCCCAACGTAAAGCCTGAATCCACACAACAGAAATCAAGAACAGCGCGCCCGCTTATGGACAATGTCACATTTGTAATTAATGGGGCAGCATGTTATCCAGACAAGGTGCTTTGCAATCTTTAGTACTGCCAGCGCGGCTACTGCACCGAAACATGTTGAAAGAACGGTGGGGCTCTTCGTAAGCTTCTGCGATATTTTTCGTTGTAAGGAACTCATCCGCCTTTTGTGATTCTTTAAAAACTCGAACCTCCTGTTTCTTAATAGTTTGAAAGTTTTACTTTAGCGAGAAAGAGACAGCTGCTGCTGAAGAACTTCTCTATTATAAAACTTCTTAGGGCGTGCCGCTTTTCAAGGAAATAAATAAAGCTGGTTTCTGCATAATAAATTATTGCACCAGGGATGTGAGCAAAGAAGGTGGCGGAGCTAGTTATGGGGGGTAACACCTGAGAAAATAAAAACTCAGTGTTGGAAACCAAGTTATAAGCACTGCCATTATTCTTGCTTAAATGAGCTTCACTGTGGAAATCATAAAACGACATGTAAAAAAAACTGTTTCGTCTTAGGAATATTCTAACGCGTATATGTTCTAAAGAAGAGATTCTGATATCTTTCTTAATAGTGACTAATTACCTATCCTAGCCCGAAACAGTTTGGATGTTATGCAGTCAGACATGCAAACTGGAGCAAGTCGAGATTTATCCATTCCTTGCCTCTTTTTCAAATAATTTTATAATCCGGCACCGAGAGAACTTTTTGCGAGTATGGTTAAAGAAATATGGTTATTGGGACGTACTGAATGTGCGCCTAATTACTTACCTAACATGCGCTAACCCGAATCTCTTCGTTTCGAGTCAAATAGTTTCTGGGGTCTCTTTTAGTGAAGGGCAAATGCACCTGTGCACGGCGTAGACTAAACTATCTCGCCTCGCTGGAATCTGCAATGATTTCCCATTGGCGAATTATTAACCTTTTTGCATCGAAAATGAGGTGCTTAAGTCCCAAGATATTCTCTTGCACAATGCATAGATGAAGGGCAGTGTTGTTTTATTGATGAATGCCATGATATCAAAAAGATAAAGGGAAAAGCGAAGTACAAAAATAAAACAAAAGCGAAGAGGTTTTCCATCCTGTTCCATCCAAATATATGAACCTGAGCCATACACGACTGTGATTTGGCATTCCAAAAGTTGTGGTGGCTAACCATGGTTCAAGACTGCGGTGGTGGGCGGCCATCGTAAAGCGGCAATATAACGGTTTGTCCTTAAAGCGATACCTATAGAATATGGGTTCCCAAACTGGCTTCCGCGGAACCCAAGGGTTCCGGGAAGGACATCTTAGGGTTCCGCGAGCATCTGGAATGATTGCAACCCGCTCTCCTTTTACCCCCATGATGAACTAATTTATTTATTTAGAGAAGCACATTCGCATTGCATTTTGCATTTAACGTAGCCATCGCACGTCGCATCCGCACATCGGATGTCTGCGTGTAACGAGAGACACACGTGGTAGCTGCATTAAAGTCTCGTTGTCTAGTGCACGCCATGAAGCTTGTACGATTTGCGGACCCGTGGTGGCCGAACGCGCAGAGCGCTAGTAACTCGTTTTTGTGAGCGCTAAAACCAGTTCCGATGACGTTAACGGACACCTCGGCGCGTTATTTCTAGCTCATGGCAAGTTGGCGATCATGTGGCACAGTATTCATAGGCAATATTAATGAGAACTAACAGAGAATGATGCCAAGCAAAGTATAGGGGATGTTATTAGAAGTAATTGTAATGTAAATGTGAGGAATTTACATTACAATTACTTCTAATAACAACCCCTATGCTTTCTTTGGCATCATTGTCTGTCAGTTCTCATTAATATTGTGTTTAACAAAGCAAACGAGCCCTTAAATTTACACTTCTTTACTGTATTCATACACAGTGATTTGCCAAGACTCTATGTCGGTTTTGTAACCAAAACGCGCAAAGAGCGCTTTGATACGCGGAAGAGGGGTCGCGGTGGGCCACCTGTGGACCACGTGAGCATTTAGGCTTCGCTTTACGGCCGGCGGATGTGAAACGACCAGTTGACGGCCGTTTCGCTAAGCGACTGGCATGTTTCCTTTTTTTGCTTCGCAAAAAAAGTTCAGGAGGTCTGTGTACGTCAGGCGGATCGTTGGTGTGAACAAATTGCTTACTGTGTCCCCCTTCCTGTGTCTGCGTTGTTTCTTGCGCTGTGTGTTTCATCAAATTGCTTACGTTGCACAGTGCCTGAAGCAGGCAGTGTATGTTCGGCGGGCGCCTTACGCGACTCGTGGAGCGGCGCGGGGAGATATCGGCAATCTATGTACTATGGGGATGTCTACATTAATGGTCATGACCTTCGGTATTAAAGAAAAAGAGAACAGACCCGCCACGGCAGTCTAGTGGTTATGGTGCACGACTGCTGACCCGCAGGTTGCGGGACCGAATCCCGGCCCCGCAGCCGCATTTTCGATTGAGGCGGAAATGCTCGAGGCCCGTGCACTTAGATTTAGGCGCACGTTACACTGTAAACGCAAACTAGCCGAATTGGGCGTTTTAAGGGCTTAATACTACCTTCATTTGGGACCGTACTCCCTTAGGGAGTATTAAGATCGGTGTAATAAAGTTCTGCGTCCTCAATTTTACTTCCTTGAGAAATTATGGGGATAAAAGGTGGAAGAAAGGAGGTAAATTCACGATCTGACGCCATTTTGTCAAATGGAGTTCAAGAACAGAAAACTCCTATTTCACTTTCTCGGGCATATCTTCCATTTATTTTATCCGAAGCTATAGTGCCTTCAGTGCTGGCGTGCATGTATGCAACTGCGCGGGCGAAAGAAGTGTTTCTCAAAGTGCTTAATAAATTCATGAACGTGCTAATCAACGATTTCTTCGTCTCGTCGACTGATGCACATTGTTGTACGGAATGCACACTACCGCTGGGCTCGGGTTCACGATGCATTTCGACCACATAATGACTTCGCTTATGTTGTTTTACCATCAAATCGAAGTTAAACTAAAAGTAGGAGCGTGTACACCCTCGATGTGGCCTATCGGCACCGCATGCACAGTCAGTATACCCTTTTGGATGACGAATTGGGCACAGGCGGTGTGCCTCAACGCACGGAATAAGATCCGGTGTTGAAAGAACCCGGCGAAAAAAAAGAAAAAAGAGAAACGAAAGAAAAAACGCGACTCTCCTCAAGCGGCTGCTCTGAAAGGAACGAAGCGCCTTTGACCTTCGAACGGCGGCGATAAGAGCGGAACAACCATCGCACGCATGCGCGCGCGAGGGGAAAAAAGAAAGCAAAAAGAAAGAAACGCAAGAGAGTCGCGAGAAACGCGAGAAGTTCCGAAATGACAGCGGGTGCTACCGCAGGCTGGCCCCAGCGGCGTGCGTGAGTGATAGCGAAGCGAAGCCGTCATGGGATAACGTCGGTTTTGCGAAGGACGCCTTTCAACTACCCTGCTATGCGTCGATCATGTGTGCACATTTCATGCCGGCAGCCTTACTGTGTTGTCGTCGCGGGACGTGAAATGTGTGGTTTGACGACAGTGCAAACATGCACTGCGTGTGCAATGGTGTGGCAATGGCCAGGTGACTCAAGCGAGCAGCAGCTGAAGGGCGCGCCGCGTTCGCGGCACATTCAGGAACACAAATGGTACGTAATACTTATGTTTCCTCTGTTTGCGCGACCTTGTCGCTTGGGCAGCAGTAGGTGCTCTTCTGCACATTGCGTCGCGTCAAAAGTGCAATGAAAAGCGAAACAAGAAAGGTCATTAAGCTCACATAACAACGATGTGTGATACGTGTTTCGAATTGGCTGACCGCTTGGCGTGGCCAGCCAATTCAAGCGAGTGCGCCTTAAAACTGAATGTTTGTACGACATAATTTCCTTGCTTGCGATAAAGCATGAATGAAGCAGTGCTTCCAGGGAGTATACACTTAAGCAACGAAAAAAAAAAGACAGCTGTTATCACGCTGTCATGTGGTAACACATGCATTAAGGCCAGATTTGTTTTCTATTTATTCTGTTCTCATGCGCAGATTATGAGCAAGTAAGAATACTTTTTGACGAAAATTTTGAATTGTGCACTTTGTCCGTCTCCAACACAAAAAGTTAAATTGCATATCAAGGCGCATTGACATGATGAGCTTGTATACATTTAACTAGAAAGAATAAGTCACGTTAATGACACATTATGATGGCCACATGATGTGTAAGACATGTGCTTAATTACAGTGTGTTTGCTGAAGCACATGCATTTTATGGTATGGTCACTTCATTTGTCACATATCAGCACTAGAGCTTGCCAAGGTTACATGTTCATATTTATGGAATTTAGGAGATATGTCACTTGTGCAAGGCTAATTTAATCACATTGATATAAGTCAGTTGAATCTGTTGAACCTCGTTGTTGAATCACCTTGTTCCTTCTCTCTGGTTATTTTGTTTTGCTTTTTGTTGCCATAGTGTTTATGATCAGCACACAGTATTCTGACTGTTGACCCAATTTCTGACAAGGTAAACAGGCTGGTACTTTGTGCACGTCTTCTATTGTCGTCATTACAAGTGCACTGTTTAATTTTGCCATGAATCAATACCAAGTCGCCCAATCTTCAGTCCTAAACAGAACAACAGAACAGCTGTGGTTGATGAAGAAGCTAGTGTTCCATGTGTTGTAAGTGATAATAACTGTTGGTGCGGAACATCCCAAAGCCACGACACGATTATGAGAGGCGCCGAAGTGGAGGGCTTCAGAAAGATAGACCACCTGGGGCTCTTTAACACGCACCTAAAGCTAAGTACGTGGGCCTCAAGCAGTCACGCCTCCATTGAAATGCGTTTAACTCCAAGGTTAATCATACTAAAATTTGCACCCCTTTACACTACAATGCTAACTTCACTGACAGCTAAAACTACTCGAATGATGGTGCACAGGACAAAAGTACACTTCTGGTGCTCTTTCGCATTTCATTACAGTTGTGTACTTTTTGCCCTCTGTACTTTAAGTGAAAAGTTCACAAGAAACTACTCAGCAGCATCTCACTATTGCATTTGTTTCGTGTTCTGTTTAAAGGTCTGCAATAGTATAGTCAAGTGTGAGTCTTTGCCAAGACATTCATATTTCTGGATATGAAAGCTTAATGGACTTCTTTTCTATCATTTTCAGGAAGACATTTCTGGCAAAGCTGCAAGAGTTGCTCACCCACTTGTTTGTGTACAAGACACTGTATTGTGGGAACACTCCCCTGTGCCTCACTCTACACTAACGAGGACCTGAAGTGTAATGCAAACCACAGAAAGATATACACACTTAGTGCAAAAAAAATTACAAAAATAAAGAACCATGCACTCACAGAATGAGTATGAACGTGACTAAAAATGCCATACACGTGTTAAATTTCAGTTGCTAGTACTGCGTTGTCCTGTTCCCTTCATTTCTATTTCTATGTGTGTTGCTGTTTTGTTTTCACTGTTTAACTATGAACTCAATTCCTGACTGCTTTACAGGCTCTATAGATTCGTGGTCAAATTCTATTCAACCACATGGCATAGCAAGCCCTAGGATCCAATATGCCAAGCCACCAGCCACTACTTGTAGGAAATTTTTAATTTTAGGCATGTGATTGCCTAATTTCAAGTTGACTTTGCAGCCATGGTAGTGGTATTAACTTTCAATGCGGTAATTATGCGCAAGCCATGAAGTGAGGAATTAAAGATGAACTTTTTAGGTTGCAGATGACAGTGGCTGGCATGGGAATACTGTAAAAATAGCTGTAGTAATTATGTATAATAGAAGTATTGGTATATTGCAGTTGTGTGATAATGGCGACAAATTCCCAAGTATATTTCTGGAAAACTGCATTCATTTTCAGATATTTGTGAGTAAGTATGTGCAGCCAGCCATATATGAATGCAATGTTATCATTTTGCTGGCATGGCTGAACGCCTTTACAAATTGTGGTAAGTTGATCTGCAATCAACACCACAGGTCTATTTTGGACTTTTCTGCAGAAAACAGAACTGTATGATGATGTGTGACATGTTTTGATGCCATAGGGCAAACTAATTCAATTAAAATCTACAACATGCCTCCCTGCATGGTTGCATATTTCTTAAAAGTAATGCTAGCCTTAATGTACTAGCTTAGTTGCCTTCATGTGCAGGCTGACACCAAGTTCCTTGTAGATCCCATTTCTCTGGATTGTGTTTACATACTAGCACTGTGAAGTGCACATGTCAGTGTGCATTATGATGAGATTTGCCACACTACTTTCATGTTGCTTTACTGTTGTGAATTATATATAGTGCTTGGGCTGTACTGTATACGTTCTTAGTGTTTTGTATTGGGTGTAGGTTCTGTGCAAGAAGATGGAAATATACATATGCTTACACTGACATGAGAACTGCTACTGTTTTGATTCCAATAAAATATTGCGAACACTCTTTTTCTTATTATTCTTATCACAGCTGTTTCGTTGAAGAAGACGGCAATACTACATTTTTTAATTCTTGCTACATCATCTGTGCAAGAGGAGTGCCGCATACACTTGGACTTTCACAAGGGCGAAGTGCATGTGCATTAACTTTTTTATTTAACGGGAGACCTGTCACTGCTAATTTGTGGTGGTTGTACTTAACATTGGGGCATGCTTACGCATTCGCTTTAATGCATTTGTGTGATGTTAAACAATGAAGGTTAATTAGTAAGATTGTAGGTAGTCTCCGAGTGTGAAGGCGACTAAATACTGAATTTGAGTTAGAGAATCACTGTGTGCCCCGCGAAAGTGCGAGTTGCGAATAAGTGCTAATTGTGGATGTAGATTATCGTTCAGCTACTCTGAAGGCGCTGCTGCACCTGCGTTTGGCTCGCGAGAGCACGCGCGCAATAAATGCACTTAGTGTAGGCGCGCTACAATGTCCTTGTAACTCGGGCATCTGCATAGGCGTGCACACGGGGGGGGGGGGGGGGGCGGAGTCTTCCCCCCGTGCATTGACTTAACAGGGAGGGTGGGCGCAGCGACGAGCCTTCGTCCCCTCGCCCCCTTCCACCTGAAGAGGCACCCTGCGCACGCTTGTGGGCATCTGCGTGAGTAACTTTTTATATTCTATGGGAGTCGTAGCGGTGAGCGCGCCGGTGGATGACGAGAACGATGGACACAGGCACGCTCGCGGCTCGCGCTTAGGGGGCCGCTGACAGTCAGTCGCGGCAGAGTTTTGAAATGATAAAGATGTGTTGCTCAGTGTTTCGTCCTCGTCTCTGAGGGCTTCCGTGCGGCGGAAGGCACAGACCCCATCAATGGAAACACAGGCGGTCTCGTACTGCTCAGAACACGCCCCTGCCATGGGACGCGTGCAGCTCGCGGCAGAAACGAAAATAGCTCCACATCATACGCCCATGGAATGCACATATGTTCGGCCATCTGAGGATACCTTTTGTTACGCTGGTATCCACGAATTTCGGGCGAGTGAAACAGCGTCGAAGTACTCAAGAGGGCACACGTTTACAATTTTTCTAGCGGCACGACACGACGAACCGAATAGTTCGAAGCTGAAGGTGTTGACCTTGGCCTTCGTGACGCCCCTGAGTTTATGTACTGGCCTTGCGAAAGCGCGAACACATGCCGATGCTACGAGAACAAAAGTTTGAGGTGTCGCCGACGGGTTAGTAGCCGCTTTGTAGATATATACCCCCGTGAAAAAGTACGCAAACTAGTGGTGGCGCTGTGGTGTAATGGATATGATGTTTGCTTTCAGTGCGTGTGGTCGCGAGTTCGATTCCTGTGTCGTGCGTGCTTGTATACATATGTCATATTTGTGCATGAATACATCAATGTCCATTTTCTAATATGTCCTAGCGATGAATAGTTGCAAGAAATGTCTCTGAAACGCTAGTATAGTGCCTGAAATGCTTTTTTTTTTTCTCGCCCTCTCTCGGGCCGCGTATAAAGGGGCGTTTTAAAAGCTCTCTAAAGAATCAGAAAAACTTCCAATGATCTCCGTTCAAGCCCCCGAAATGAGTTAAAAAAACACCAAAGTTACCTCCTAAATTCCCTCTTTTGACTGCGCTTACTTTGTAAACAAACCTTGTTAAGCCTTGTGCACCGCAAATCGACTGTGTAGCTCGAAAACGGAGCTGTTTTATCGGCAGTATACGCTTAGCGAAGCCTCATTACTCAAACCTAAATCAAATACCAGCATTATTTGGGGATGAATGAGTTTAATAATGCAGGCCGACGGCTAGAAAGATTCGAAGTGGACGGCTGTCGCTTCAACAGGCACCGCCATCTTGCCCTGCGTACCCCCCCCTAAAACCTCCTTTGGTAGGGGGTTTTGCGTAGTACCTTTAGGATGCAAGTTAAGAGCCGGGCCCAAAACTCCCAAAAAAGGCTCAAACCCGTTTGCTGTGTAAACAACCCCGGAGCCCTCCACTACGGCGTCTCTCATAATCATATGGTGGGTTTGTGACGTTAAACCCCGATATTTATTATTAAAGAGAATAGGCCAACGTGGTCAGTTGTTGCGCGCGTGGAAAATCGTCATTACCTCACTCTCCCCCCCCCCCTCCCCCCCCATGCCTTTGATTTTCTTCGTACTCCAGAAAATTTACAGGTTCCGCGGCGCTCTGGAAAAGCCGTTGGGGTTCCCCAAGGTCAGAAAGCTTGAGGACGCCTCTTATAGAAAGTAGCGAATTTCGCGCGGACCTTAGCGTGGTGTTCAGTGCTGTTCATTTAAACAGGGAGACTTGTTTTCTTAGTTTTGAAATGTTAAGTGGTGTATCATTCGTTGACTTAGTTTGTGTACCAATAGTGCACCTATTACATTCAAATTTCTTTACAAGGTGTGGTAGTACTAGACGCAAGCGCACTTCGCTGTGTAATGAAGAAAAGCTGGACAAAAATATTCGTAGTCGTTGTAAGCGCCCGTCCCGTCCGTTTCAGCAACATGTTCTAATATTGGCGTTTCCAAATGTTCAGGTAGCTAGTATACAGATGGAATGTCTCGAGGTTATGCCATTCGACATAGCTAAATGTTCATGGTCTACCCGCTCAGGGACATCAGTTGAATGTCAAAATGTATGCGTATCTATGTTTCTATTCACGTTTAGCTCTACCTAACAGCACAGAAAATTTCTTAGTATGTTGAAAGAGTAAGACTTACGAATAAAATGTAACAGCGAAACTATATTTCAACGAAGCGTTTATGCAAAGGAAGCCTACCATGAAGCTGTTGCTTACATTCAATAAGTATTTCAACGAAGCCCTCATGCCCGGTGTTCTACCTACTTTCTTTTTTTTTTTTTTTCCGGCGGTACATCATGTTTATAAGGTTCAGATACATTCACATTGTGCAAGCAGTGGTGAGTATCACTTTTTCAAAAATAAAAATGTATGTGTAGCACACTAGTTGAGACACTCGCTGTCGGAGCTTGCGCCCCGGGTTCGAAACCCCGAACTGCCGTGGACATTTATTTCGTTTTATACATACATTATTCCATAGCGATTCCCCTTAAGTGACAGAGGGGTGGATTGACTGACAAATATCTCGCTGAGTGACTGTGGAAACGCTCTCCAATTTAACCGATTTCGATACTGTTCAATTACGAAATATTAGACGGAAGTTACCCGCGTCACCGAAAGAACTGATGCTTGCGGAGCAACAGCAGTTCTTTCGCGGTCACTTAATTGAGAACAGTCTTCCTACCTTGCGTCGCTTTGTTACGTAAAATGGGAACGCTGCTCAATTTCTTGATGATAATTTGTCGAGTTGAATATGAACACAAAAACGAGACTTTTGTTTGCATTTGAGATCTTAATTGTTGGCACTGTAATACCTTTAACATGACCAGATTGTGCATCGATTTTGCAAGCATGTAAATACCAAATAAAATCGCCTAATATTGGTATTTAAAATCATAAGTAAAATTATCCCAAACATCCTGAATTATCCTAAACAGGGCATGTATTCTGCGCTTTCTCGTGCACGAGTCACCAGAATACCTCCAATTACCTAACAGCGGGACACTCACTCATGTTTTATGCAAAGATCTGCAGCAATTAGAGGAAGCATTCATCTCCTCTAATGGATACGTCTTGTCCCTGTTCTCGTATGACTGCACAGCAAATGAGCGCGACTTGTCTGTGTGCTCGGGGCAAACTATTCCGAGAGGAAGTAGCGTGTTCGTGCAACTCTCCGCACATCTATTTGCTGCTCGTGCTAACGTTTAGCTTTAGCAGACCTACTCCTGTGTGGTATTCTTATGCTTGGATAAGGTAGGAATTCCTCTGCAGTTTTTCATTTTACATTCCCGAGTGCAATCAGAACAGAATTCCTACTACTTCCGTTCGTGTTCATAATTGCACAGCGAAGTGATTGCAATTACATTCTGAGGAGATGGTGCTTTGCTGTCGTAAGGGCCTACGTAGTGATGTCGAGTTAATGTAGCTGTTTAAGATGCTTCGCAAAATCTCTTGGTAAGTTTGCGATATGGGAAGTGTTTTCTCTTTTTTTTTTTATGGTTGAACGAACGAGCAAAATTTCAATAAAACCTCCGATAAGTGAAAGTGGGACACTCGCAGATTTCTCTTGTTTTCGCTTTTTTTTAGACCTCGGCAGGAATTAGAAGGCATGCACATCAACCCTAACGGCTCCTGTCTTGTCCGAGTTCTCATTTGACTGCGCAGCAAATGAGCGTGACTGGTAAGTGTGCTCCTGGCATACCTTTCAGGAAAGAGATAGTGTGTTCGTTCAGCTCTATATCTATATCTGTCTGCTGCTACTGCTCACGTTTCGTTTTATCAGTCACACCCGCGTGGTGTATTATCATTATTTTTGGATACCATTTGCGTTCACGAGTTTTGGCAGTTTCCTGCAGAAGGGGACTTGCTCCGGGAACGACCGTACTTGCCGAGCGTGTTAGCCGCATCTCCAAGGAGCCTTGCTCGAGCGCCTTCTAGTACGCCGGCCACACCTCGGGACGCCCGCGTCACCGGTAGCAGACTCGAACGCCCGTCGCTACCGTCGCCACAGCGTACGCTGGCGACCCAACCATCCGCTGCTCAGTTGTTGTTGCTGTTGTTTTCCTCCAGATATGGCTCATACCCAATGGAGGGGATTGGCCAAGTAGAAGGTGAATTCACCCGATACTTACTGTATTGTGTTATTCCTAGGTGTGCTAGATAGTGAACTATTGATTAAAGTGCCAATTACCAGTAATGAAATATCTGATGCACGCAGAATTTAGCAAGAGAATCGTTTAGTCGCAGTGATGTATTCCTGAACGGCAATTAAAACCTCCCTGTGACTGTACCCCAAAGTAGTGGCTCCAAAAGAAAGAAGAACAGGTTCCGATAACTGCAGGGCCAGTTTTTGAAGAGGTGGTGCTATTATGCTTTTTCTGAATGTATTAAATCGGCGACAAGATAATAAAAAATGACCAATCGTTTCCTCCTCATTACAGAAAAGGCACATAGGGGAATTGGCTAGACTTGCTCTATGGAGGTAAAAATTGAGGGAGATAAGGCGGCAACGAAATTTTGTGATGGCAACCTCCATCATCCTTGAGTTCACGCAGACAATACCCAGTTCCTTTGTTCTTCTCTTTCTTGACGGCTCGGTTCGCGTGCGTCGAGCGCTCCGAATTTTCCGAGCGCGTGCTCGCGCGGATCGCCTGGCATGTTTCATCGTCGTCGTCTTTGGTCGCATAGCTCTTGGTCGTGACAACGTCACGGGGTGGTTCTTCCAGGAGTGAAAGGACATACGGTGAAAGCGTGATGAGATTTTCTTTCTTTTTTGCTCAATGTACAACTTTTGCCCTGCTTCATTGCACTATTTAGACGTATGCCGTCTGCAAAGTCGAAGGTTCTTACTGCGGATTAGACGAGAAAAGCAAGAAGAATATAGTGGCACATCCCGGGCCTCCAAGGAGCAATTTACATTTGTAACGAATGGTCATTGTGCGTAGCGAGTGCGCGAATGTTCACAAGGGAGCACTCTTTATGGAGAAAATTTTGGCATTTATTCTTATTCTCTAGCAACACAAAAGAAAGGTATTGCATCGGCCAGTCGCACGAGGCCGGGTCAGGCAAACTTGAATGTCTCGTATTGTTACTTTTACTGGTGTACGGGTGTAGTTATGGGCTCTATCTACGTTAAGAAATTGCTTCCTACGACCTGTGTAATGACTGGTATAACATTTGCAAAAGTATGATTATGGATTCTTCTGAATAATTATTAGTACATATATATACAATACAATGTGGACGAGGGAGCATCCTCTGTCATAACTCAATCATGGGAGCATGGGACGCTATTTCGAAGGTTCTCCGTTCAGATCCCACAGATGGAAATGATGATTTCTCGTCCAAATTGATTCATTCCATTTCACTTTAGGTTAAAACAATTACACTACATAAAAGACAACAAATAATGTACCTTCGCTTTCCCAAGCTGAATTGTATGTTGGTTTCATTAGTTGTGTCTGGCAAAAAAATGAGCCCCTCGAACGATTTAACTTCCTGGGTACTCTGTATAGTGATATATGATTGAAAATATGATTATGTATTACATTTTTTGTAAATCTTTGCATGTTCTGACAGGTTGCCACGTGAATGGTCGGCTAGGCCACGTCAAGCTGCATTCCCGGGGGCTTTTAGGCTAGAAGCCGATGCAGAATATATTTTTACTTTGGTGAATAACGAGAGTTGAAGTAAATCGATTTTACGCCTCGCACTCGCCGCATTTCATCAGTATGCATTGATAGGTGGATGCGATGAGTGCGCTCTTTAAAGCGGAGTCGATACGTGGGAACCACGAAGTTGTATCTTTAACTCTGCCCAATGTCTTGCCTGCCCTAATTAAATAATGTCGGGCAAGAAAAAAGAAAAAAAAAACCTTGCAAGTGTTCGTTACTTATCTTTCGACGTATTACGGTAGGGTAATATTGGTTTTAATGCAATTTTATTTTGTCCTTCATGTTTATTTTTTATCCAATACTGCCCCAGCCGTCATGTACTGGCCTATAGTCGACATGTTCAAGTTTTCCGCGCTCTCTCATAGACTCATGGCTTCACAACTGCTAGTGCCCAAGGATAGAGCCGGGTAGGTACGTACTATCGCGACTGAAAGATAGGCGAACAGTGTGGCATCTACGCGCTCTGCCGTTTAACATTCGTTTTCAAGTGGTCGTATCCTGGACGGTAATTAAAAGCCACCAGAGATTACTTTTATTGTAACATTCTAGCACATCGTTATTACCAACAAGGTCAGAGAGCGACGAAAACGGCGCGCCACGCTGCTTTCATCTGTGCATTTATAACTGTCAGTGTTAACCAGCGCCACTCGTAGCCATGAAGGCGAGTGTGGAACACTCTTTTTCAGTCTGCATAAATAAAGGAGATAAAGTGGATGGGAGGACGATCTCCACCGAAGCTCAATTGGTAGATAATCGGAAGCTCTATTCGTACGTTGCAGGCTCGGTCCTTGTCGGCCGGCAAGTTATTTTTCGTGCACTGTAGTTTCTTCACACTCATATTAGAAATTACTACACATAACATTCCCTATATTTTCGTTGCGTGATTGCCTGTCAGTTCTGATCAATGTTTTGACTAACAAAGGAAAACGAGCTTTAAAAATTTCCCTTCTTTTGACCCTGTTTACATGAGTTGCCTTTATTGGGGATTCATAACGTTCATAACAGTTGAGCTAACAATCAACTTCCTATTCGGTGGGGGGCGAAGTCTGGCCTGTTTCTAAAAAAAAAGAAAGAAAAAACATTATATCGCTAGGTGCTAGCGCCATCAAAACGTATGTCACCATCGTGATATGACGAAGCCCCTAACGCATAGAAAAGGCAGTCTCATTCTGCAAGCACATGGCTGCCGCTTGATAAATGAAAAAATCCTTGACATGTCTAATGAAATGCCTTTCTACGACGTCCAGATTTCTGCCACTAAATCGAAGGACAGATTTAAAAAATTGATCCTCGAGGCGTTTTTACATTGCACGGGTGTGCATCAACAGCCCGTCAACAGCATTTACGAATAAAATATAATGAAGTCCGAGGTTCGACGAAAACCCGTCTCGTCGGGAAAATTGATGGCGGGAAATAGTAAGCGTCATTTCTGTTTTTGTTTCAAAGATTGGTCGGTGCTTACTATTTCCCGCCTAATAAAAGATACTGCCATTTTTGCGTCTTAAGGGCTTCACGATGACACTATGGGAATATAAACGTTATTTTTTTCATTTCTAAATATCCACGTTTCTTCGAATAACATTTATTTCAAACTTTGAGCCTGTGGTATTAAGGTCTCTTCCTTGTGCTCGCCTTTTATGCACTGCATTTCTCGGAGTACGCCACAAAAAACGCATCACATCATGCTCCCTATCTTTCAAAATATTATGCCCAGGCTATAAATTTTGCTTAATGGACAATCCTAAACGAGCACTCAGACTTCCTGGTTCTTAAGTACTGCCGTAAAAGAGAAGTAAAATACACATTTATAATGTCCGTGCAAGAGAACACACTGATAGGATGATGAAGACTAACTGAAATGGACGAGCGATAAAATATGTTTATGAACCAATGCGCCGAGATGGGCACACGTATTTCATACAGTTCCTCACATTTTACAGGGTTTCGCAAAACGTCGTTATATATCTAAGCTTCCAGTGCAGTTATCACGTTTTCAGGGTTTGCGTGCGAAGCCATCCTTATACCCCAACTCCGGCGATTTTTCGACATCAATGGATCTCAATGAAATTCACTGGGTACGTTCATCTGCCCGTTTCCGCCATTCATGCCTAATTACAGGCTTGAGAGGTTCTCACATTGGTTTCAAAAAAATTTTATAGATTGCCTCCAACGCTCACCTGGCTTGCCAGAATTATTGGCAACATTGTGAGTGTGACGTCGATTGTGCCGTCACGGAAGTGACCAAACTGAAGTGTCACTGCAGCGTTTGCTCATCTGCTATGGATCGTTTGTGTTTGTCCGGCGCTTCGCTGGCTGAGCGCGCGATTTCCTTTTCCGTTTGGGTTGTTGTGCGATGGGTGGCGAGTGGTATTGCGTTGTGGGCCGCACAAGATTCACCGTATCTTCACCATAACAGCCACTAAACACTCGCAGCTGATGATGACGATTAGCAATCGATGGTACAGTGTTTTAGCTAGCACTGCCGGCTTACCGCACGGTAAGTACGGTAATACCGTGCCTGTATGAAAGTGCACATGAGCGAATTTTAACTCAGTGAAACACTTTCCGTAACGAATACCGGGTCCACTAAGCTGTGACCGCGTCTATCTCTATACGGTAAGCTGCGCGTCGTAAATAAGGTACGTACTTGGCTGACAATAATCGATCTTATCGATGTCATAAAGCGTTACACAAACTCATGCACTCTTTCCATGAAAATATTAAAAACTCTTGGTCTGACGACAAACTTAACATAAGCGTTTTAGCCGATCGCCGCAGCCACAAACTTGGACGGCCTGGACAAATAGTACCATCTGGCGGCGTTAAGTGCAACCAGGCAAGCTCATACGAAAATCTGTTCTGCTTCATCGAAGAGGAACGGCGATGCTTGTTGAACTCCGAATGCGTCCGAATCGTAGCTGTGAGCGTCTGCTCCGCTATCCGCTGAGCGTCTTTGCGGATTTCGCAGTTTTTGTACTCCGCGCTGGCGTGACCGGCATGCCTTGCAGGATTTTCGGTTCTTACAAAGTCGTATGTCTTACGTAAACAGTACAGTCGGTTGGGTTTCGGTTTCGGCATTGCGCCTTTTTGCTTATTAAACATTTGTTTTGAATTTGCTGAGCATTTCAGCTATCGGGCGCGGGACAAGTGTGTCTCAGGAACATAAAAGCACCATTACCTTAACATGGTCAAAAATCGTCGAAGTTGGCCTTTTAGTGCTATTTTGGGCTTTTCAGATGTAGTGGTCGCATACCAGCGCCGGGCACCATACCTGTTTCTTGTAAGAACATGTTTTGAATGGTACTTGTGTGTTATATCTTCGAGTGACTGAATAAATTATCATTATAATAGGCTTAGAGCAATAGACATATGAATAAAAGGACATAAAGCGCGAATTGTACTTCAAGCGCATAATTCTATGAAAGTTACCAACAGCTCCAGAGAGCCAAACATGAATAATGATTTCTGTCGCGTACTATATATCACTAGAGGCCGGATTTTTAGGCACTAAAAAATCGTGTTTTAGGCGCCAAAAATAGGCAGGAAAAACACAGTTTTAGGCCCCCCAAAATCGTAAAAATAGGCACAATAAATTTTTACAAAAACTCAAATTTTCGAATAAGGACGTGGGCGACCTGGTCTACGACAGGAAAGCAAACAAATGTTCTATTTTATGATTGTACAAAGGCGTTAATGATTTAACATAGCCATGCAATGGTCCCTTTTCGGGCACGGTTTCCAGAACACGGTCTCTCCTTTTATTGTCCAGAATGGTAAGTTAAGTGTCCACCATCGAATAAACACGCTCCTGGGTCTGCTTCTTTTCGGCATGGCTGGGAAGGGCAGCACAGGACTCAATATCCAGACCGCTAAAAGGCCAGAAGGGTCTGTCAGGCTTGTATTGGCCGGGTCTAATAGCGCAGAGTCAATTTCTCCTCTTTGTGTGAACGCCATAAAGGGCCCCTTACCAGGTTTGAGCGTTTCGAGCTAGAAGTGTAATGCATGCATTGCGCTAACGATCACGTCCGCCAAGATTTGCAACGCTACGCTCCCCGGAAGGAGGTGAAATGTCAGACTGAGTGCCTCGTGCCCTTTATCTCACGGGCGCGCGCACCAATGTGGCGGAGGTGAAGTTCAACAAGGAATGGTCCTGTGTGTGTCACAGTAGTACATGAAACTGCGAGAATTATTCGAGGCTACATGTGTAATTTGTGCAACTGTTGCTTGAATAGAAGAATGAAAGTTAAGAGAAATATTAAAACATACAAACGGAATGTGTGCGCACTTTTCTTTAGTTTTTTTCTTCGAATCGAGAGCTATGCGAGACTTAGCTGCCTATATTTCTTTTGTGTTCGTGTTCTCGCCGTTCCCGCGTCGAGCCGGTGCCAGCCCTGACAACGCTTAGTATGTTTTTGGTGCATCGTCCCTTACAGCAGTTCCAGCTGTGCGACGCGCTGTGTCGTGGTAAGGATACAGGGTTCATGCCAGCCTCTCCAAACGCATAGACGAATCCATCCCACAGAAACAGGCAGTACACTATAGAGCGAACGCCGAAACGATACAACACCGCTTATGCGCACGACCTGCCTATGGCATGTCATGTGCACATAGTGTAATCTCGCGCGCGCATGGCGTGTTGATGCGTCAACGTCCTGTGATCTTCCGACTCCGAGTTTCTCTGATACCGAAGAGGGCAGGGAAGGAATTTGGCTTGCGAGTGCCAAAGGTTTCAAGCTCACCTACCGGCATCATGCTTTCGCGGCTCGTAATGAACCAATTAAAAAGTTCTTGTGGTACAAAGCTCTTTATTGGGCACGCGAACACTTCCAGTATCTGACTAAAATTTCTAATGTGATCTGGTGAAGCGTCCTTTAAGAGTAAATTACAAACGAAACAAAAGACATGTGCACATCTGATTTTTTTACCTACTTTCTATTTTCCCCTGACGGCACTCCATGGTTTCGCTTTCGCTCTCCATATTCCTGCTGCTGCGCGCAGGCACCTCCTGTTTTCTGCCCCCCACCACGCCAAAGTCAAGGAAGTGCTTCAATTCCATGGGAACACTGGGCTGGAAAACCGGTGGTAAAAGCCGCCCGCCACGTCCTCGGCCATAGACGCCATTCTCCTCTTCTTCCCCTCTCCGCTTCCTGCCTTCCCGCCTGGGACATGCTCCCATTTAGGGTTGCAGAAATAGCGTCCTTTCCTCTCCTCTGCTCCAACCGCTCGCGCCATGTCAGTGCGGTGGGGTAAGGTGGCCGGCGCGTGCCATTTCACTGCTGCTACCGGTTGCTTCCCGGATGTTTGTTGAACTAGGGAACTATAGGTTGTTGCACCCCATAAAGTTCCGAAACGTCAATTTTGCCCGGTAACATGAATTACGGTCTCAAACTGTACTCGAAAGCAAAATTTGAGGTTAAATAGCGTTCATATAGGCACCAATTTTGAAAATAGGCATTTATGGGCACTTATAGACATTTAGGCACAAACCCCAAAAATAGGCATTTATAGGCACTATAAAAACACTATAAAAGCCCTCCTTTACCCCTAATTCATGCTCATATATCAAAGTGGCGCGATAGGAACACAAGGAAAAAAATAGGCATTTGCCTATAATCCGGTCTCTATATATCACTTCCCCGTTGGATCCCTTTTTTACTCATGATATCTAATATATTAACACCTCAGAGGGCCCTTTGAAAGCCTGGATTCCCCATGCCGACTAGTGCATGGCACCAGCACTATTCCGAAGCTGAAAATACCCCGTGCATTCCCTTTACGTTGCAGGAACGGTCGAAGTATCGAAACTTGAAAAAAAGCAAACAGATTCCATATGGTAAGGCTGCTCACTGTAAAGAGGAATTTCCGTATCAACGAACACTCTGATAAGAAAAGGTGTTATCAGGTGATGCTGATTTGAGCATCGTGGGCTGCATAGTTCATAGGGACACCGCGGGATGCCGCCACGTGCCTGCGCGCTCGCTCGCGATCACACTGAAAGTAAGCCACGCGTTGGAACAAAAAAGAGAAAAGAAAGTGTTCAAGGACGTTAAGCGCGTTGATGACGGGCGCATCTTCTTGCTTCCTTGTCATACCGTACTGGCAGCTTTCAGCACGCTCACCAGTACGAAAGAAGTGACAACGCGCAGGAGGCGCGTTGTCACTTTCTCACAAATCCATATAACTACACATGTGATTGATAGATTCTAAAAATTTCGCGGCTATTGATTCGTGAGGCAATAAGCTCTTTTAATGAAGTCATTCGATGATTACTTAGAAAAGCATTGCATAAACCTTTTAATGAAATGTCCTGTTGTGTGCAGCAAAGCTGCCTCAGGTATCTGATATCCAGAGTGCCTGGAAGAAGATATTGCCGAGGTGCAAAATGTAGAAGTTAAGCGCTTAAGATTGCATCACCATTGAATGACCTATCGGGCTGCAATTGTAGGGCCGACAAGGCACACACGGCGTTCCCACTAAGCATTGTTAAGAGAGAATAGTGTCGTTGTTATACCACACGAAATGGCTGTTTCACACGAGCTGCGTCAGTTGCCACAATGAACAACGAAATCAGCTAGAGACGAGGAAAGAAATGGAAATGAAATTGTGTCACACGCACAATTTTCTCGAGGCTACAGCGCCACAATGACATGTATTCTCGTAAGAACGGCACAGCATGTAGATTGTATCCACCCTGGTTCGGTGATCGAACGTATCAGCCGCATTTCTGCGACCATTTCTCTACCGATTCAGCATCGTATTAAAGGGGCCCTGCAACACTTTTTCAAGTACCCATGGAATGGATTCACTAAATGAGCTTATTGCCTCACGAATTCACTGCCGCAAAAATTTTTGAAATCCGTCCAGTACGAGTGGAGTTACAAATATTTCTCGCACGCTGCAATTGCATTCTCTCTTTTCTCGTCCCGTCGAAAGCGCTGGAAGCTAAGCAGGGAGGGATGGCACGGGGGAAAGAAAATACGTCACGCGCGCCTCGTGATCTTGAGCGCTTTTTCTCTTTTTTTTTTTCTTCGAATACGCCAATTTTCATTGCGATCGCGCGCGCACGCGTGGACAAGTCGCGGCCTCCCGCGGCGGCCTCTGTAACTACCGAGCGCGCCATGCTCAAATCAGCCAATGGCTGATGCGAGTGATACTCCCGTCGGTGACGACACTGACGAGTGATTTTTGAGAGAAGAGAAAGCAAGTTCTGGCTGACTTTGAGAATTTATTATGAATTCCACGCCGCGTGCTGCGCTATAATATTTGGCTCGCGTGTTCTCGAGAGCCTGGACTACCGATAGGCAGCGTTTTCTGAGCATGCTCAAAAAGTGTTGCAGGGCCCCTTTAAAACAGCAGAGAATTTTGTTTTTCCTCAAAACTTCCTTCGTAGAAATTTGCACACGATTCAGTTGCCTGTTCTCTTATCACTGAGCTAAATGTTCTTCAACTATTCGACCTTGACCTGTGATCTACTACCCTCCTGAATAACGTAAAGCGACTACTGTTCAAGGGCTTCAATACCGGGCTTGTTCCTCCCCAGTAATGACATTATTCTGAAATGTTATTTTTGTAACTAAACTGGGGTTAGAGGACCAGTGTTCAGGTCAGCATAAGAAACAAATATTCCAAAGTAAAATTAGGGGGGAAAGATTTCTGGCGATTCAGAGAACCCGTACAGCGGAAGATTATTTATGTTGCAAAAATGGCAGTTCTTGTGAAGTTGACCCTATTTACTTCATTACGAGCACTGGCCATGTTTACTAACCATATACTGTTTATTCTTAAACTATGTAATATGATAATACATACATATGTGCAGGTTAGTCTTTTCATCACTCCATTAAATGCCTGGCGTACTACAACGCGGCTTAGAGGAATTTTCCACGTACTTTAGTGGCTGCCAATCGTTGCGGTATACATCTATGGTAATGACCTCAGCGATGAATATGCTAGGTAAGTTCACGAAGGATCACACCTTGCTTATGCATATTTATCAAGGATAAGCGGCTGACCATTAAGCAATTTAGTGAATGGTATGATATCGCAAGAGGAGCGCACACGCGAGTTCATTCACCATTGGTTGCATTCGCTTGATCAATCGCTGCGACTGCGGCTGGTCTTTCCCGGGGTGTAGGAACACAGTTCACTTCACCAACGCATTTTCCCAATAGTTGAACTTTGCACCGTGCTACGAATACGACGGATCAAGAAACACAAACATCGTGCTCCTTTGTCCTTTGTTGTGATAGATGCTGCGTCATCTTGGGTGTGCCTTACTAGCGTGCTGCAGAGTGCAACTATGTACTACGAACTAGCCCCAACCCTGGCTATTCAATTAAAACCGAACTGGCCGATAGCACCAAGCGCAATGACTATGCTTTGCAGTGTATTATTTAGCACTCGTTCTACTATATTCCGTCTTTTAAAAAATTAAA
This sequence comes from Rhipicephalus appendiculatus, assembly GCA_030522465.1. NCBI lineage: Eukaryota > Metazoa > Arthropoda > Arachnida > Ixodida > Ixodidae > Rhipicephalus > Rhipicephalus appendiculatus. The sequence continues at coordinate 36,636 of JALIZH010011766.1, forward strand.
GGCTTAAACTCTGTGCGCCTACATATCACTTGAAAAAACTTTTATTGATCGAAATAATTAGCGCAGCTTGCGCGAAGTCGTGCAATGCTCGGTCACAATGGAGCTGGTGGGCCCGTTTCAACTTCACATGTTAACATTTTGTACAGAGCGCATGGGCGGTCATTGAGCGCATTCTGGTTCATGATGATGGTAATTTTCTGTCTACGAGACATGGCAAACCTTAACCAAACAGCTGTGCCGTAAAAGAATTTGGGAACACATGACCGCGCATCACAGTTGTGAAGAGCACCGGAAGCACTGCTGCAATTTCTCACGGGAGCGAGACGGATTAAACGTCGGTGACGTCGAGCACAGAACTGTTGCTAGGTCCACAGCAACAACAATGGCCTTTCTCTCCCATCCCCAAATTTTGTTCCCCTTCACCCCCTCCCCATTCTATAGTAGCATACGAGGTTCAGCCCTTGTTAACCACCCTGCCTTTTTTTAATCCTCCTTGTCTTTCTCTCACTCAGCGCAAACTTATATTTTAACAGCGAATCTTTCTGTCTGACATTGTTGTACATTTTTTTTGTTCCACAGCGTCTTCCAACTTTTAGGTTAATTACAATTTTTGCTTTTGTTCCATTGCATACAGTGCACGGGTTAAAAACATGTTTTAAGAATGTAATCATGGCGATGTTATCATCAAATGTGCAGGTTTAGTGTGCTGCGCTTCTTCCAAGCAACGTTGATGGCCTGCAATGAATGAAAAGAAAATGCGCTGCTTCAGCGGTGGTGTGGAAAACTTTCGCAAAAAACGACAAAAAGTTTGATAGCCTGCAGGGATTCATCATGGAACACGGTAAGCAGTGCAAATACAAATACAAGATAAACAAACCAGACAACACAAACGCATTTATTTGTGTTCACTGATCATGTTCTCTTATGTGGGTATCCGCACGCAGTTTTTTTATTTTACTATTGCGAGGCGTTCTTGATCCACTGAATGTAACGATGGCGCATAGTGCGCCCGCTTTCAATTTGTTTTGTATCAGGGCTCCGAATCTACACAGAAGCTGCCAGCTCTGGTAATACGGGATTTGGCTCCCTGGATGTGCGGGATTTGTAGTCAGGCTCGAGGTTCCAGTTACGGTGGATTATCTGAATACGGCACGCATTTGAAGTAAATGGAAGCGTGAGCCTGAAAATAGTTTCTCCAACGCTGCCTGAATACTAGTTTGTTGCTCCATGAATGCATTTTGCAAAGGCTGCATGCAAAACGACACAAGTGAGAGATAGAGAGAACTTGCTGCGTTTTTGAGCGCTTGCCACTTGTTGGATTGTGTCGCAAACTATACTTGCGATAACTGTTCATGGGTCCATTTCAAGTTACACGCGTTAGGGGTACGAAACAGTTGTGCATTCAAGCTTAATTGTCTGTAGGAAATCATTAGCACGTTAATTGAGATTGTTATTGCGCGGAGGTATCAAAGCGCGGAAGGCTAAGCAAAAAGAACTGCCAATGAATGTTGAGATGAGACACCGCACGCGCTGCCCGCTTCTAGGAAAAAGAAAAAGGGGGGAGTGTTCTTTAGCGATGCCATTAACCGCTATGTCGTGCATCGTGAATAGTTTTCTGGTAGATTATCATGCCTTAATTTATTATCTGCGAGAAACAATTCCTTGGAGAAAGATGGACGCTTATCATTGACAAGGGTTTTTGCAAAACACGAAATAACTGGCAAATGAAGAATAAAGTTTAAAAATGCGAGAACGCGATCTATTACTGCCAACAGAACTATTTCCGGGAAAAAAAAAAAACTCAGGGGCCCTAACCCTCTCTGGAAAATCGGGGAAAGCGAAACATGGCGTGTGCGTGCTTGACGTTATGATTTTTTTCTTTGTTTCGTTTGTTATATCGCTTTGCGTAATGCTCCCCTGGTAACTTTTCTTCCATGGCGGGAACATGACTTTCATTCACGTGCTTAGGAGCAACACTTCAGTATAGTTACAAGCCACATGGGCCTGCCACGTGCTCATATCTAATGAAGAGTGAAATGTGGCAGCGTGGAATCGCAAGCTACCTGATAAAATATCATGTTGCCAGATCATAAACGGGTCATCACCGACAAGCGCATGCTCGAGACGGCAACATTTATTGTAAAACGGCACATACGTATGTGACCAGTGCACTTTTGGACGCCGCATTTCTTAAAGGGGTACTGACAAAAAACTTTGGCCTCGCGTTTTTTTGCTGCAATGTGTTGCTGGGGGCCTGTTAGACATACCACGGCACCTCGTTTGCTGCAGCGCGCGACAGATATTTAATTACAGGCTCCTCATTACCGACCAGTTTCAGTTTCGGTTTGAGAGAGCTCGAAAAACGACAAGCCGCCGGGTGCAACTATCACCACCTAGCGTGCGCAGCTCTCGATCACGTCAGCACACGAAACTGTGACGCACTTCCGCACGGTCCGCATCAAGAAGTCCTTCCGAATAGGAAGCGGGACAGCAGTGTCGCCAAACACAAAACTTTTAACGCGTGCGCCGCGGCCACGGACTCGCGACCAGCCGCCGAGAAGTATAGACTGCCGGAACAAACGTGGCAAAAGAAAAATGGCCGCAATGACGTCATCCTAACTTGTTGCAGCGTGGTCACGTGGGGAAGTAGGGGGGTCACCGAGGGTCACCTCTTATGGTGTCAGTAGCGCGACGTAGTCGACCGCTCACGCAAACTTGAAAATTAATTTAAAATACCTTCTTAAGCTATATTCGCTGTTGATATTTTGCAGATGATATACACACGTTCACAGGAATCGAACCCGCAGGCTGTCTCGGCCACAAAATTTCGTGTCAGTACCCCTTTAACGCTCGCAGGCGCCAGGATTTTTGCGATTACCGCAACAATCGAAACGACACGTGTGTGGTAATACAAGCTTTGTTTGAAAAACGAGGCATAATATAGGCCAACTAGAGGACCACGTGTTAGAAAACCATAGATCCACGTGGCTAAGAGTCTTCATATGGACCTTTTAAAAGGCCTGATGTAGTGCAAAAGGACACACGGACACGAAAAGGCACATATAGAAACCACCCAGCGCTGTGTGGTGTCCATATGTGCCTTCTCGTGTCCGTGGGTCCTTTTGCGCTACATCAAAGCTTTTCAGATGAATCACCAGCAAGCCTGCATTGCAACTCTCGTCGACATCATAAGGGCGCCCTGCAGCACTTTTTCAGCGTGGTCAGGAAACGCTGCCAATCGATAGTCGAGGCTCCTGAGAACACTTGTGGCAAAGAATATATCGTGGCACACGGCCTAAAATTTACAATTATTTCTCAAAGTTAGCTAGAAATCGCTCCATCTTCTCTCGAAAAATAACGCCATAAATTCAAACGACCACACCTTTAAACCCAAAGTCCCCGGCCATTGGTTCATTTGAGTATTGTGAGCTACATATTTACCGCGGCCGCCACGTGCCCGTGCGCGCGTTCGCAATCACACAGAAAGTAAGCCGAGCGTGCGAAGGAAAAATGAAAAAGAAAGAAAAAGTGCTCAAAGTCAGGATGCGCCCTGATGAACGGACGCATCTTCTTGTCCCCTTGTCACTGCCACACCAGCAAAAATTCTGCCGAGATAGTTCTTTGTTCGGAAACGTAGGCATTCTCTAGCGAACTCCATCGCAAAACCACGCCTAATGATGCGCATTGTGTAACGCTATGTAATTGAACAAAAAATGAACATTTCATACTTGGACAATTTGGGATATTTGATAGTGAGAAAACTGCAACATGGATAATAGGAAACATCGAGGGGATCCTTTGAAGAAAGAAAACTAAATGTTCACACGAATACATCTGGTTTCATAGGAAATCCGTGTTTAATACACAGTGAAATATCCTAATGGTATCTAATCAACGATTTACCAGGAGTGGCGCGACTCGAACGCTCAACCTTCCGAGCGCCTGGGCTAGCCATTCTCGGCCTCCCAAATCTCTAGAAACCCTAAGCCTGAACTTTCCGAATGCGGGGGTTATCTAGCGCTCCACCAAAGACTCGAAGCACATACACAACGACCCGAAACAAGCCTTCCACAGTTTAGGGTGACGAAAGATGGACTGTAGTGAGTATGCAAAGGCAAATCAGTGGTCAAGTAGTGGACAAGCGATGGCTAATAATAGACGACGGAGAGGACGAAGGGTAGCAATGCTAGTATGAACTTGTGTTGTCGCATTTATGCCCCTTGTGTAGCTCGTCTCAAGCGCTTGAATGTTTCCTCTTCCTCGGACTTCGCTAAACAACGCCAGCTTGTTTACATTCCAAAGCGCTCATTTGGACTTTTCGATAATTGTGATCATCTTTGAAAGCATGCAATATGGGCGGTGTCAAATAGAAAAGGTTTGGCAGCATTGAACAACAGAGCAAATTGTGACGATTAAAAAAGGAACCATGGACAAGTAAATTCAGAGTACTTACTACCCAGAAAACCCACTCTGTTCGGGTGCGGAGACAAAATATTGGACGGGGAACTAGTGAGTAATGTGAGGCCGTAGTAAAAGAGCACAAACAGATTTACACAGCGTGTCACTTGCTTTTCACAATGGTTGTCCTAAATGCACTGGATCTGTGCTTGTTTTGAAGTAGCAAGCGCAGCAATATAGGTCAGACATATTGTTCATTTATTCAGAACTCGCTGGTACGTCGCGCATCTATTTTTTCCATGCAAAGTTACAGCCGAATCTAATGAAAGAAATACAATCAGCGACAACTGTCATACTTTTGTAAAGAGCAGAAAACTCGCAATAGCTTTGCGACCTTGGCCGCAAAAATAGAAAAACAAGCGCCATGCATTTCATGTCCTCGGCTGTTGTGTTTCGCCTTCACATCGCCAAAGCATTCAAGAACTCTGGTATAGAAGCTTCAGAAGCCTTCTGTTACTAAATCGAATCCTTCAACTACTTCACATTGAGAAGTTCCAGTTGCACGAAACTTTCAAGAGTAGCATTCTGCGCTTCCTTCATCGATCGCTGTTAAGCCACCACCTTTGGGATCAATCAAGCCAAGCGCACCAGCCTTTAAGCAAAAAAACACTACTTCACCGCTCAGTCGAGCGCGTAGAACTTTTGGTGGAGTGAAAAGTGCACGAGAACGCAATGGCCGTATCGGCGAAAGCGACTTCCAGAGGGCATATGCTGATCGATTTCAGACTGCGTCGCACGTGTTTTGAGGGAGCTGGGAAAATGCGGCGCACTGCCTTCCGGCAACAAAATGCATTCAAAGCCTAAAACTGCGCGGAAAGCATTATCCATGAAATAACGCTATACTTCTAGGCTTGGAAGAACAGCGCCCCACAGGGAAAATTCATTGCTGTCGGTAGAGGTACGTCAGTATCCATTTTGTATGTGATTTGTGCCCAAAAGTATTGTGACCTAAATATCGCAAGGGGAGACGCATTCGTATTCTATTCACGCAAACAAACAAATACGATATATATATATATATATATATATATATATATATATATATATATATATATATATATATATATATAATTCCCAGTAAAAACAACATGAATGCGGACGCTGCGTCCGGACACCAGCCTTTATCAAAGATGAGATTTGTAGATTACGTTCGCGCTTAAATGCACATTCCCGGGACAAACACACACACTGTCTATATTCGTCTGAACGTGACAAGGGGAGGGGCCAGAAGATGAACAACAAGAAAATGTAAGAGAGTGCGCGAAAGAACTGCATGCAGTTGGGACGGCGCTGGAGCATAAACTTTCGTGGTGGAAAGTTTTTTCTTAATAAACGTCAGTTGCATTTGAGCGTCTTTCCTGTGCTGTCTACTTTCTTAACCGCTTATGCGTTCCCCTACAAAAGATGCTGAACCAACTGACCCAACTACTCCCTATTTAATACACACTGACGCACACAATGTCGCTATTCGTTAGAACTTGACAAGCGGCGCGATAAGAACACACAAACAAATAAGCAATAAGTAAATTACAAATAAGGAGTGTCCTATTGAATCGGACGCAGAAAGCCACAACCGATTTATTACCGCACAACACCCAAACACAGGCTATAACCAAAACCGTTATAGTTTTAGTAAGAAAAATCGCCTTGACTATCACGTACGGCCAAATTTTCAACTCGTGTGCCCGAGCGGCGACTTTTTTGTGTCTCAGCGCGATACGACGCATCCATTTTTCGAACAGGGCCAGATTTAAGTGCATGCCTGCAAGGCGCACTCAGCTGGGCCCACCGGCTGCTAGGCTGCTCCTTCTTAAGGACGCCAACCCTTATTAACGCACTTGAGACGAACTACGCTGTCCGGCTTATCTCATCAGCAGGGGCGTGTGCCGTGTCTGTCAGTTTCATTTCCTCGATTGCTTGCGGCAACGTTCATCCGTGAAACTTAAAACATGAACAAAAGCATTCGCCTACTCACGATGTGTGTTCATCTAAGATGCACTAGAATAGGGTGAATTCCTTAAGAAGGAACCGTCAAGCAGAGAATAGGGCCAGTTGAGAGCGCTTTGTGGGCGCGCGCTTACCCACAACCTCTTAGCAGCTAGGCTCTGTCATGTGGCACTGATACACAAAAAAACCGCCACTCGCGCGCTTCAGTTAAAGGTTTTGGCGATTGTACATGCGTGCTGAATAGCTGAACCCGCAAAAGACTATATTTTAAATGCGAAGCATTTCTTTGCGTACTGTAAGTACTTTTGCGTTTCTATCTGCGTATCTATCTATCTATCTATCTATCTAGCCGCCTACGTCTGGGAGCTCTCGTGATGGCCTCCTTAACTTGGGGGGAGACCAAAATTTGTATGGGAGGGTACGAGGTATTGACGATTATGTCTGGCTGGTCATGGCATGCATAACGTGAAAATCCCGTCGCGTACGTCGTCAAACTCATTTCTCCAGACACGTGTGGCTCATACCCGTATACCACGGGCAGCGGAATGCGGGTATGCGCCACATGACTTAGACAATTTATATCTACCCAGGAACGGCGAGGACAGGCATTGCTAATTTAAATGCGAGAGCGTTAAGAGAAACTGACATCGCTGGCGTTGACACTGGTAATTTAAAGGCGACAGTGTTAAGAAAAACGGACATCGGCAGCGTTGACGCGAGGAATACAAAGAATAGAAATCAGACTCCCAGCAGGAATCGAACCCAAGCATTCTGCGTGGCAATCAAGCATTATACCACAGAGCCACGTCAGGTCTCGAAACTGCTTTGGAAGAACACCCTATGCAGGCGTAATGTTGGTGAAACTTGTGGTTGTTATGTTATGGTGGTTGCAGTGCTGGCTATCTAATTTTATAAACACCCATGTATCCGTCGGAATCGTTACACAACTGTAAACAACTGGTTGTATGAAACATATGCAACTCTTCAACATGTCTGTGCGCGCAACATTTGTACATATCTTTAGCGTCATTTCATAACGTTTCTCTCAATAAAAAAATTGCAACCCAGTCACCTTCCCTCCGGATGCTTCGCATAACATCGATTCCCATGGTACTTGGGACCTGCCTAATTTTTTATTAGATAACCTAGCGAGAGCCTGAAACTAAAAGTTCGGGTAGCGAATACAGCACTGCACGGGCCGGGATTCTAAGCCCGGGCCCGGCCCGAGCCCGGCACTCGTTGAAGTTTACCCGCCCGAACCCGGCCCGGTGACTCAAAAGCGAGACCCGGGCCCGGCCCGAACCCGATAAAAAATTTCACCTACCCGGCCCAGCCCGGCCCGACCGCAGATCGGGCCCGACTGAGGCCCGAGCCATTAATCTAGGGGGGTGCTGCCTGAACATAGAATCGACAGCAAGGCTTTTTAAGTAGCGAATATCTACACTTCGTTGGCGCATGCTACGCTAACATGTATGCTATAATCTACAGTAATTCCTTGTACAAAAGAGACTCACTGTAGTAAAAGTAGATCTGACATACTGCGTACGATAAACCGTTATTCGGCAGCGGTATATTGTGCATATTTTTTCTACCAATACAGTGGGCATTATTAAGAGCGTTTGGTAGCAGCTATTGTAGCAAGAAAAGTGATTTGCAGCACGAGTTCATTTTCAACAGGGAGCATATTAACAGGCAGAGAGAGAACAGAACCCCTCCCTTCACTTTGTTTTTATTGCTCTCTGTATTTATATTTAAAGTATGCTCTACCATCAAACCCAATCGTGCACCCTTCCGGATGTGTAGTGCTTGTCTTCAGCACAGTAGCAGCTTGCCATGCCAATAGAAATAGAGGGGGGGAAATCGATGTTATGCGAAGCATGCGGAGGCAAGGTGACTGGGTAGTAATTTTTTTATTGAGCGAAATAGTACGAAATGACGCTAAAGATATATGCAAATGTTGTACGCACAGACATTTGTTGAACGATCGCGTATGTTTCGTATAACCAGTTGTTTACAACAGCATAACGATACCAACAGAAACATGGGTATTACCAACACCGGAAGCGGTAAGCTAAGTAGCACTTGTGCTTGCGAGAATGGTAGCCCTGGATAGTGCTTCGTGGACCAACTACAGACGATGGCGCTTAAGTATACAAATGACGTTAACCCGACATGACGCCTGCCTCATAGGAGTACATATGTAATGTTTATACGATCAGATAGCGAGCACTGCAACCACAATTGACAGTTCCCCAACATTACGCATGCATAGAGTTTTTGCAAAGCAGTCCCGAGACCTGACGTGGCTCTGTGGTACAATACTTGATTGCCACGCAGATTGCTTGGGTTAGATTCCTGCTGGGACCCTGATATTTATTATTTGCATTCGTCGGGTCAACGCTGCCGACGTCATTTCTTCTTATGCTCTCGCATTCAAATTACTGATGTCTGCCCTCGCCGTTCCTGGGTAGATATAAATTGTCAAACACCAGTGGCGCATACCCGCATGCCACGGCCCGTGGTATACGGGTATGTACCACAGGTGTCTGCAGGAAAGGATTTGACGACGTACGCGGCAGGATTATCACGTTATTCATGTCATGACTAGCCAGACGTATTCGTCCATACCTCTTACCCTCCCATACAAATTTTTGTCTACTCCAAGTTAAGGAGGCGATCACGAGAGCACCCAGACGTTGGCGGCAAGATATATATATATATATATATATATATATATATATATATATATATATATATATATATATATATATAGATAGATAGATAGATATATAGATAGATAGATAGATAGAAACGCAAAAGTGCTTACAGTACGCAAAGAAATGCTTCGCATTTAAAATTTGTTATAGCATTATTTCCGTATATCACACACTGCACTGCTGGTATATAGTCTACAGGGCCGAAGAACTTGTGTCTTTAGGAATTGTTTGCTGCGTTCCTTGTTTGTTGTATACGTCTACTTTTTTACTCACTCCTCTATCTAACGGATTTGGCCTTGAGGGTAGCAATAAATGAAAATGAAATAAAATAAGCTTTTTTGCATAGTTTCCAGTTCCTTCACACTTATTGTGCGAAAAGTCAAATTATCAAGATTCCTGCTGTAAGCGCGCCATGCTCTGTCGCATCAGATATCCTGCCGCGCTACAGTTGCTTGAACTGCTTGCGCTAGCCGCAAGGACGCACGACGTCTCCCTTGCGAATTGTGAAGGCGTCGGCAGTCGTAGTTCTCAGACCTACCCACTGGAGCCAATTTCGGTGCGGACTTCTGCAGAATGAACATGGCTTTCCAACTCATCGCTTCATTTGTCTTGTTCCCGAACGTCGTCCACACTTCGATATCATCCATAAAAGTACTCTTTGGGCGCTTCCACTTGCAGGTTTCAGCTGTGTATGTTATCCACGGTATTACAATATGCTCTGTCTTTTTTATACATATTATAATGGTGTAGGGCTTGATAACAATTTGGTAACGTTTGAAGGTGGCGATTAAACTACGCGGGCAAGACTGGCAGGAGGTGGACGAAGAGATTTTGATCTGTTTTCACGGCTCGTTCCAGTTTGTCGATAAAGATGCGAAGAAGCTTCTCGAAGCTTACTCATTTTATGCGTATGGTTCGAAGTAACGGGATATCACCCAATACGGAATTCGTAACTGTCTTTTTTTCAAGCCAGATATATCGGCAAGTGAATATACTTTTCCACACACCTTGTTTAATGGACCTGTGCGATTCCTGCACATTCCAACGTTGCTGCGGCTGTGTCATGTAGCTACGCACCACACAGCGGAGCACGACGAAAGCTCAGACGTTACCGATGAGGCACACAAAGCATGCTGTGCATGTCCAAGTCGCGTCACACGACCACTGAAAGCCATGACGGAACCTCGAAAAAAGAACGTGCCTTAATGATTCTTTGTAACGAGGCTCAGCGCAGAGCTTTTGTTTTAGTGGACTGTGGGACAATTCAAGAACGCTGCTCTCCTTTGGAGTTCTGAGATCACTCTTTCGATGATAAGTTATAGATAAAAATACATTATCTAAATTATTAGATTACAATTATTACTGTGATTAAAAATGACATTGCGGATGCAAAATGATAGCCAATGCAATAAAGCAATGAAAAGTGAGATGTTCACTATATAAGTTTATCAAGTAGCCCCATATACAAGCAGCAAGAGAAGTTCAGTACTTGTCGCTCATAAAAATTCTTGAAATAGTTTGCACCACGTAAAAAGAAAAAAAATGTTTTTTTTTTCGAGATATAAAATCTGTAACAGATATGCATGCACAACGTATGTGGAACAGTCTTAAGAACTGACCAAATTCAAGCCCGGCCCGACCCGAGCCCGCCACCTCAAACCCGGGCCCGGCCCTAAGCCCGGAGCTTCAGGCCCGAGCCCGGCCCGGGCCCGCCGTGAACACTACTTTACCCGGCCCGGCCCGGCCCGTCGGGCCGGGCCGGGCCCGGGTTTTCGGGTAGGCCCGAGCCCGTGCAGTGCTCCAGTAGCGATTCAGCATTTTAAATGCGAAGCATTTCTTAGCGAACTTCGGCGACTTTGAGCGTATCTATCTATCTATCTAGCTATCTATCTAGCAGCCTACGACTTTGCGCTCTCCTGGCCGTATCGTTAATGGGATTTATACCAAATTTGGTATGGCATAACATGACTGTATGACGAAGATAAATGGCTGGTCATATCATGAAAATCATGGCTAACTTGATGTGAAAAGTATGATTTACATGCCACGCTCATGGCGCTTTCGCGGCCGTTTCGTTAGCTTGATATACACCAAATTTGGGATTGAGTGATGTGACTGTATGACGAACATAAATGAAAGGTAGTAATATGCAAATAATGACGTGCAGGTCATGAACAACATGATTTACACGCCACGCTCATGGCGCGCTCGCGGCCGTTTCGTTAGCCTGATATACACCAAACTTGGGATTGAGTGACATGACTGTATGACGAACACAAATGACAAGTGGTAATATGGAAATCATGACTTGTCATGTGGGACATGACTTGCATGCCACGCTCATGGCTCGCTCGTGGCCGTTCCGTTAGCTTGATACACAACAAATTTGGTATTGAGTGACATGACTGTATGACCAACATAAATGACAAGTGGTAATATGGAAATCATAACTTGTCATGTGCGACATGACTTGCATGCCACGCTCATGGCGCGCTCGCGGCCGTTCCCTTAGCTTGATACACACCAAATTTGGTACTGAGTGACATGACTGTATGACGAACATTAATGACAAGTGGTAATATGGAAATCATGACATGTCATGAGCGACAAGACTTGCATTCCACGCTCATGGCGCGCTCGCGGCCGTTTCGTTAGCTTGATATACACCAAATTTGGTATTGAGTGACACGACTGTATAACGAACATAAGTGGAAGGTGATAATATGAAAATCTTGGCATGCATGTCATCTACAACGCCATTTACATGCCACGCTCATGGTGCGCTTGCGTCCAGTTCGCTAGCTTGATATACACCAAATTTGGTATTGCGTGACGTGACTCTATGACGAACACAAATGGCAGGTCGTAACATGTAAAACATGACATGCAAATTATGGAAAGCATGATTTGCTCCTTCCTGGCTGCTTCGCATTACATCGATTCCCACAGTGCATGGGATCTGCCGGCTTTTTTTTCTTTTTTATGCACACATTCATTTGGCTCAAGTGTGTAACTGCGTGGAGTGTTTCTTTCTAGAAGATCTTACTGCTGGTGCAGCTGGTTACTGAAATTGATAATATTATTTCAATGCTAATTAACACACTCGCAGTGGCATGTTTACTTTTCGGTATAAAAACTACGTGTACGCTTTTTCGTTGTTTTTATATGAAGTGAAGCAATTGCTTAGAGAACACATTTTCCCGTACTTAATTGTCACGCTGACTGAGACTTCCCATTTATATTAATGCTCACGTTCCCTCCGACATAGATTATCTGAATAAAAAAATTTGGGCCAAGCCGATCTATGATTACCTCTACATCCTGATTTTTAACCTGGTCGTTGCAGCATTACCAATTTTCGCGACGAAAGAGCACAATATGGGGGAAAGGCCATTGGGAAATGAATGTTTTTTTAATAAAGTTCTTCATTAAAAATGGCGTCCTAATTTCGAAACTACAGAAATAGTGGGAATGTATTACTAACCCATTTGAACACTTAGTTTCTAGCTTTTACATATTTATGCAACAGAGCAGCTATGCCTGCCGCTTTTCTGTTTCGTATTGTAGACAAGAAACAATCATTATCTTGCCAGCACGCGCTCTCTTCGTCGTCTTCTTTCTTCCTGCTTCGCTCGCCGAACACGTGCGCCCGGCACACTATCTCCCCTGCACCAATTTCGCCGGCATCGGATGCCCTAACTCGGATGGGAGAGAGGGAGTATCAATCAATCAATCAATCAATGGAACTTTATTTTCATGAACAGATATGTAAAAATACAGCGATTATTTGGACCGATAGCCTAAAGTGGCTAGTGGCCGGTCCAATACAATGTGCAACAAAAAAAAAATGTACAGGGCAGCTTTGAGGTAACAGAAAAAAAGCAATCATAAATACAGACAACACACGTATACATTTTTTTACTGCAGACATGCATACTTATTAGTTTGCAACTAGTTTGCTATACATAGGCACTTATTTAAAAAAAAGAACACAATGAAAATCGAAACAAACATACGCACAGGCTTACATGTCTTGACTCAACAGAAAAAATGATTTGCATGCTAAGCCGAAGTTACGTGCCGTTTTAATCTCTAGGGGAACCGAGTTCCATATTTTTGTTCCATTAAATTGAATTAGTCTTTCTCCGTAAACGTTATGACATTTGGGCAGATTGAAATTACCATTCGAAGCATGTCGCGTGTTGCGTATAGGAATTGAAAAAAGATCAGCAGGCAAAGGTGAATTTCTATTAATTATGTTATTTATTGAAACGGCAATTTTGTAGTCGCGCAACATCGGAACCGAGAGAATACGAGAACCGAGAGTATAAAGCGAGCGAGAAAGAAAGACATAGATAAAAAGAGGGAGAAAGAAATAACGAGAACGAAAGAGAAGAAGAGCAAAAATATAGGAGGACAGAGAAAGAAATAGACACAGAGAGAAAGAGATAGAAAGAAAGAGGCACAAAAAGACCGAATAAACAGACATCAATCGAGAACGAGAAAGACAGGAGAAAGAAAAAAAAAACAAAGCAAGGAAGAGATAGATAGAAAGGAGAAATGAGAAATAGGAAGAAAGAAAGGGAATAAATAGAGAGAAAGAACGAGAAAGAAAAGAGAAAGAAAGTTCTTCATTAAAAATGGCGTCCTAAGAAAGAAAGAAAGAAAGAACGAAAGAAAGAAAGAAAGAAAGAAAGAAAGAAAGAAAGAAAGAAAGAAAGAAAGAAAGAAAGAAAGAAAGAAAGAAAGAAAGAAAGAAAGAAAGAAAGAAAGAAAGAAAGAGAAACAGTGCCAAAAATATATTTGAATTAATTAAGCTACTTCCTGACGCAACCAGTCGAGTTCAGACCACCTCTGCTTGCCCCAGCCTTGCGCGACTCGGTGCAAGCTGCGCATTTTTTTCTGTCGCATTTGAGATTCCAGAAAGAGGTTGTTAGACGGCAGTTGGAGTTTTATAAAAGTGTACGCTTACTCAGTATGTGGGATTCATATTCCGTGACTATTGTGTTCTGTCTACATTTTTCACAAGAATTATTTGTTCCAATCCAACGAAACCTTGTGATATTTTGACGTACACATATTAAAAAGTTCCAACGTAGTTTTTAAGTAAAATATATTGACTGGAATAAATGATTGATGAATTACTCGCAGCAGGAAAACTAAGTGAGTGCAGTGAAAAGAGTTGGCTTGATAAGAGCTGGCTTGATAAGTTTCATAATTTCCTGCGTAAATTTTTATTTAATCTTACTATAGCTTACCAGGAAAGAAAATTCAAGAAATTTCGCATGCTATAGCAGCCAGAGTAATTAGAAGAAGCAGATAACCGCAGAACAGCAAATACTTATTAATAAGTAAAACAATGTTGCTGGAAATATCAACATGCGGTCGCATCAGCATAGCCCTGGAGAAAAAAATTCAAGGAATTATGCTCAGAAGAGGTATAATTGACCTTCTAATTACCATCACTGCACATGTATTTCTTCTTCAGACGGTACGAACTTAAAAATATGAGACTGTAATCCCGGCAAACATTCTGAAAATGACATCTCTTCGCTTGAGCTGGCGTAAGTCCCCTGGGCACAGTACACTCTACTCTTGAGAGACCATGCTGCTCAAGACATCCAGAAAGCCTGACACACATCTCTAGGTAGGACGACGCTTAGGAATACCTGTGTGTTATGAGAAAACATCATTAAAATGGAAATACATGTTTATCGTGACTCAAACGTACTCGATTATTATGGCAGTGTCAGAGTGAATGAGATAGTAATCACAGCAGATTTAGATTTAGAATTCCATAATCAGAGTAGATTGATATGGCAGTGTCGTAGTAAAAAGCATCGAAAATTAAAAAGTGACAATCATGATTCGAGCAATGACACCATCGTAAAAAGCTCGAACGCATTTATGTAGACGCCATGGCTAGCTGCGCAGTGGAGTATATGCATGTAATGTTTAAGACTTTACGTCTTCTTTTTGCTAATTTGTGTACTCTATACACATATACAGATGATTCAGGGAAATAATAGCGGGTAAGACATTACGCTGCATCAATACTGCTGAGAAAGAGTAACCTGTAATATAAATCTATATCGATTCCAGAATCAGCAACATGCCCGCAAAAGGCCGATAAAACGTGTAATGCTTTCGGTGTCTGCGAAGCATTCGAGTCTGAATCGCATGGCTCCTTTACAGCGAAGCTGGCGTAGCTGTATATTGCTAGAACAGTGTGTGTGTGTGAGCACAAACGTATGCGCGACCGAAATCAGGCAAAACCCACCTCCCTGCCTTTACTTGCACCTCTCTTCCGCCACTCACCACTGGTCCAATAAAAATAATGTCCAAAACACAGGGTCGGCAAACACTAATTACGATCGAGCACAAAACACCAAGCGCATGCGGCAAGTCAGAAAGGACGCATGTTGCGGCAAAAACACGCATGCTGCTCAATCAGAAAACTTTAAAGGACCATACAGAAAAAATGAAAAGCGACTTTCTGTACAGCGATTTCCAATTTAGCTGCAAGACGTGGAATCAGCTGTGGTTTAAAATTTTCTGCCACTTTTCCTCGCGTTATGAGAGCTTCGCTGGGTTCTCATTCTTTTTTTACCTTGGCTGCCTGGTCGACGCTTTCACGGCATACCCGAAGAACTGCCTTGTTTTCAGCAACATTTGGCATCACAGCCTCGCGAACCCAGCCTACGTGTCTGATTTCTTGTTCGAGAAAGTTGAACGAGAGGACAGAAACTTTTCCACCCGACCTAGCTCGGCTAATAGGTGCTGCTCTTTTTTACCCGACCTGCAGCCGTTTTCTTGTTATTTTTCGTTACACACGGAGCTTTTCTGCGCTAAATCCGCCTCCTGTAACGCTAGTTACACTCTAGTCTTGAGCCTTTGCAAACGATAAAAGAAGAACGCAGGCGGTTGCCACTGTCGTTTCTATGGCAACCGCCTGCGTTCCAGGGAGAGAGTGTAGAGGGGGGACAAGTGGCTGGAGAGTTTGTTTTTCGTATAATTTCGCGGTGGCTTTCCGCAGCGCAGGACGGCACTTAGTGATTGTTGTTGCATCCATCACAGCAGAGCTTGGGTATGTATCTGCAGCATTTAAAAGTTCTATTTCATCGAAAAGGCGTCAGCTGTGGCGCGAGGAAGCTAGCTATGTGTTTTATATTAGCCGTTATAAACTTTGCGAACGTGTTTACTGCCATTACAGTTGCGAAGGGCCCACTGTGCCGAAATTCATCTTGTATATCAGCGAAGTAGCCACTGCGCATAGCCACAGTAGCCACAGATTTCCCTTTTAAATGTGTAGCACTTCAAGAGTCCGGCTTGTCGTCTATTCATGGATATCTGGTCGCGTGTTCACGCTCCCAGTATGATAATAATAATAATAATATCTGGGGTTTTACGCCCCAAAATCACAATATGATTATGAGGGACGCCGTAGTGGAGGGCTCCTGAAATTTTGACCATCTGGTGTTCTTTAACGTGCACTGACATCGCAGAATACATGAACCTCTACCATTTTGCCTCCATCGAAATGCGACCGCCGCGACCAGTATTCGATCCCGCAGCCGTCGGGTAAGTAGTCCAGTACCATAACCACTCGACCACCATGGCCGTCATTGAAATCAACGAAAGAGGTCTAAAAGAATATGGTTAGCATAAAAAAAAAACAAGAAGTGATTGCAATAATTAAATTAAAATAGCTAAAAACGTCTCGGAAACATGCGGCTGACTCCGGCGCCGCGCAAGAGGGCGCCACCGCACCGCAGAGCGCGCGATTTATTCTCTCACCTGCTCTTCTACGGCGCTACATCTGAAGGAAGAAACAACCTGAGGGAATTTGCTGCAGACGACACGCATCTGAAATGCTGTAACAAGCAGGAAGTGAGTGAAGCGCAGCCAAAACTATTGCACATGTCACACACCGAGCTTGCGAATCTCGCAAACAAGATTCTACTCGTGCCGGGGAAAGCCTACAGGCTAACCTCAAGCATTGGCGTCATCGACGGTTCGGTAAACGGAACGGTGGGAATTCTACGAAAGGGAATCACTGCGTGTCCGTTCTATGCGCTTTCATAAGTTTCAAAATAGCGGAGCTGCATTTTGTTTTTACGTATACTGTGCGCTTGACCCAAATGCGTAGGTTGTAAATAACGATAAAAACGTAACATAATAATTACTAAGCGATTCAGGTGACATAAGTCATGAGGAATAAGCCATATCCTCATCTCAAGCCATACTTCTCTGCGCACGATGCTTCTCTTTCTTAAGTGCCGCGACGGCGCTACCAGTGATCGGGTTATGTGTTACAAGCCATGAGGAACAAGAATGCTTCAGTAAGGCGATAGAGACAACAAACATTGGGGCGCATAGATTGCGCATATAAACAAAGAAAAGGGAACCTCCTCAAATGCAGAGCTGCCGTTGATTAAGGAAATATTGCGAATGTATGTAGTGTACGAGAAATGCATAGTTTATCACAAAAAGTACAACTTTCCAACAGTAGGTGACAAAGCATTCACAGCAATCTCATTTCTTATCGTTTGCATCCACATCTAAGACAGGCGCTGCAAGAAACAAATGATCTATTCACGGGACATGCGAGACAACACGAACGCAAGGAAGCAAAATTTTTTTTGCAACATTCTTGCAACAAAGTCTGCCAGATGTTATCTATATCTTCATTTAAGATACACGGTGACGCTCTTTCTTTCATTTAAGATACACGTGGGGCCGACTTCGTTTCAGCGGGCAATAGAAAATCCGAAAGCAAATTATTTAACTTCGCCGATTCTGGTATGGGTCCACTGAGATGCAGCTACAGCAGGCCTTCGAACAGGAAAAAAAATGTAGTTGTTCACCGAGTGCGGGTACATGTACAGAACTGTTGGGCGACAGAAGCAAATAGATTTGCCCGCTGTACTGCCCAAGGCACATTGTCTTTATTTGCACAAGCTTGGATGTATGTGACCAATACCAGCAGTAGGAAGCTTTAGGAATTTAGGGGATTGCGTCAGTAAACCTAGATAATATCCAGGTAGTCCAAAAGACACAGATATTACAGGTGGCTTAAATAATTATGGGATGATGTTCGAGGGAAAATGATAAGGTGGACAGAAGCGCGAGAGAGATTATGAGAACATATATCCGGTCTACTTTCGAGATTTTTCTTCTTTAAATTTTCTTTGCGTTTCTGGTCAAGAAATGCTTTAGGAAATGCGACATTATGTAGCCCTTTATTTCTAATATACGTCTTTAGTTTACTGCCTACAAAAGAAGCTGCGTGAATCGTATTCTATCTTGTACGTTCTCGCTTGGGGAGACCAGCAAATTGAGAAGAAAGAAATATCCCGTCAAAGAAAAATGTAACAACAACAGAAGGGAGCTGTGAAACCAAGAGAACAGTTTTCGTACGCAGACCAGGCGCATAGGTAATTCAAAGTATCTGCTTCTGGTCAGGCAGACCATCGAACGCGCCGAATCTCGAAAAGGAATTTTCGACCGTCTGAGAAATGCTTAAAGGCCAACTCCGGCGATTTTTCGAGGTCAATGAATCTCAATGAAATTCGCTGGGTTCGTTCCTTTGCACATTTCCGTCATTTATGCCAAATTTCAAGCCTGAGAGATGCGCTGATTGTGTGAAAATGAATTTTAAAGATTGTCTGCAAACGCCCACCCGGCTTCCCACAATTATTGGCAACATTGCGTGTGTGACGTGTTGGTTTGCCGGTCGACGGAAGTGACGCAGCCGATGGGTTCGCTAACTTTGGCCGCTACAGCGTATATTTTGCTGGCCACAAGGCGACGGTGTTTGATCGGCGTTTCGCTGGTTTGGCGCGCGATTTACTGTTCTCTGTGGAGGAGCACGTGATATTCCGCACCGGCGAGACCAGCATGCCTTGTACGACTTCCGGTTTGTAGCAAACTACTACGTCATACGTAGACAGTATACTCGGTTGGGTTTCGGTTTCGGTATTGCGCGTTTTTGCTTATTAAAAATTATTTTCGAATTTGCTGAGCATTTCAGCTATCGGACGCGTGACAAGAGTGTTTCAGGAACATAAAAGCACCATTACCCTGACACGGTAAAAAAATCGCCGGAGTTGACCTTTAAGCACGGTTGACTGTTCTTGCCATCGGCTTTTACGCCCACTTGAACCGTGAAATGCGGATGGAGGGACCTTATGGAAAACCACAAAACAGCCGCACAAGACCACGTTTTTTCAAGCCTTATTTTAACGGCGGAGCTCGTTAGGCCGGTGTCAATCTGTCCAACATGAACAAAAACTCCGTGCCGCGATGACGTCACGGTGCGAAGCTTAGACACCGGTTGCACAGCTGTGCGCCTGCTTCGCAAGCCCATACACTCTTCCGCCACCAGCCCGCCTGCCTGGACACTGCGCGCATCGCTGGGACACGCCTGACGTGATGCCACGGCCAACTGAGCATGCGCTCGTTCGTTATGTGTAAAAAAAGGGTTTATGGCGGCGCGCGGCACCAAATGAAGACATGGCGAAAGGCAAGAGGGCTTCTCTGCATGAGGAAGCCGCTTAGCGCTTATCGCGGTGTGTTAAGCAAGACTGCTGGACTCGTTTCCGGCACATGCATTTTTTTTAACTCTCTTTAAAACACCGCTAGATGGGCCTCCACTGTAAAATAACCGCTAGAACGGCTGTGGGACGACAATGTCATATAGTCATAATGTCACATAAAACAAAAACAAAAAAAGACAAGTTCTTTTTGTCTCACTTTGGCAAGGTGCCCTCGTGAAAACCGTACACCAGAGAATGTTACACTAGACACTATTCCTTTATAATAACCGAGTGAATTTCCTGTTTTACTGCTTTTTCTTTTATTGTTCTTCTGTACCCTTCTCTCTCTCATGTTTCTATTCCCTTTCCCTAATTTCCCTGTGTAGGGTCGCCCACTGGAAGTTTTTTTTTTTTCGGGTTAAGCTTCCTGCCTTCTCTTTTTCTGTTTTCCTCCTCCAATCCCTCGCACACAATCTTCGGTTGACACTTTATATATTCAGGAAATGGTCCACCAAATTGCAACTAAAACAAGGTGCGCAGAAACATATCTGTCACATCTGTATATATATTAAAAAAGTGGTTAACAGCCTTAAAAAAATCCATGACATATCCCCGAAGTGAATGATGATGAGAGGGCGAAGCTTCGGAGGTTAAATCTATGGTTCATTACTCATATATGGGTGGATGATGTTGTTTTGTTCAAGAGGTTTTTTTATTATATTACGGACCACAAACAGGGGCTTCCCCTGATTTTAGTCATAT
The DNA here is from genome assembly GCA_030522465.1 of Rhipicephalus appendiculatus. NCBI lineage: Eukaryota > Metazoa > Arthropoda > Arachnida > Ixodida > Ixodidae > Rhipicephalus > Rhipicephalus appendiculatus. The sequence continues at coordinate 57,058 of JALIZH010011766.1, forward strand.
ATGACTTTAAGCTCAGGGGAACGTTGCCCTTTGAGTATAACTGTCTTGTGGTCCGCAAAGTATAAAGCCAGGGGTTGTTGAATTGGATGTAGTGTAAAGTTCGAGAAGGTAATGTCTATACATGTTCCCCTGATGGTGGTGGGAAGTTTGTAGTCATATGAAATGCACCGGAGAGCGTAACGGGACACGCTTATTCTTCATCGTCATCAGCGTCATCGTCATCGTTACGACGTATAGTGGGTACATTCCATGTGCTGTGCCGTGATGGCAGCGTCATCGTCATTGCACTAGCGTGCCTACGACAACGGCGAGGGACTAGCCTATGCCCTAAGGAGCTTCGCCCCTAAAAAGGGTGACCTAGCCCCAGCACCCCCCCCAACTTTTACCCGTCGTAACCAGTTGGTACGACTACACCCTTCTGACTCACAAGACCAGACAAAGATGGCAAATATTTCGTGAAACTTCGGCACAGTAGTCCCTAAACAGTGCAAAACCTGCATTACGTGTCACAGCTTGCTGATAAAAATCCGACAGATCTCTCGTATCATGGTAAGAGATGTTATGCGAAGCATGCGTAGGGAAGGTGACTGTGGTGTAATTTTTAGGGGACAAGCTCCTTAGGGCGTAGGCTAGTCCCGCGTCGTTGTCGTCGTCGTAGTAGCCACCTCTAGGTCTGAGAATGATCACTAGATGGCGCTGCGGTGCTGCTTAGCTAGTACGTGAATTGATCAATACATGGCGCGGAGGCGCTCGCTGCGTGCTCTAGTGTGATAGGAGAGCGCTAGATGGCGGCGTTTTGTGCTCGAATCTGATTGGCTGGAGGTGCATTGATCTCGTTTAATCGGATAGCGCTAGAGGCGCATCTCAGCTCGATTCTCATTGGATGGAACGATCGTTCGAGATCCTTCTATCCAATGATGTTCCATCCAATGATCGTTCGAGATCGGAGCTTCACCCACTCATCATCATTCACTCCGTGGATATGCGTGGATTTTTCATCCGTACCTCAGCCTCCGAATGACTCTTCTTCTTTTTCATTCTTTTTCTAGAGGGAAACGCTATGAAATGACGCAAAAATATGTACAAATCTTGTAGGCACAGACATATGTTGAACAACCATATGCTTTATATAACCAGTTGTTTACAATTGCGAAACGATGCCCACAGCAACATGGATATTACATAATATTGAAGTTAACCCGAGGGGACGCCCGTATCATAAGAGTACATATATAATGCTTATAAAATTTGATAGCCAGTACTGCAACCATAATGGACGTATCGCCAACATTACGCCTGCATAGGGTCTACTTCCAAAGCAGTTTCGAGACCTGGCGTGGCTCTGTGGTAGAATTCTTGATTGTCTCTAAGAATGCTTTGGTTGGATTCTTCTTGAGACCCTGGTATTTATTCTTCGCATTCGTCGGGTCAACGCTACCGGTGTTAGTTTTTTTTAACGCTCTCGCATTTAAATGACTAATGTTCTCGCCGTTCCTGGGCAGGTATAAGCTGTCAACCTCATGTGGCGCATACCTGTATACCACGGCCCGTGGTATACGGGAATGGCCAAACGTGTCTGGAGGAAAAGTTTGACGACGTACGCGACGGCATTTGGACGTTATTTATGTCATGACCAGCCACTCTCCCATATTATTATTACCCTCCCATATTAATTTTGTTCAACCAGAAGTTAAGGAGGCGATCACTAGAGCACCCAGACATACGCGGCTAGATAGATAGATAGATAGATAGATAGATAGATAGATAGATAGATAGATAGATAGATAGATAGATAGATAGATAGATAGATAGATAGATAGATAGATAGATAGATAGATAGATAGATAGATAGATAGATAGATAGATAGATAGATAGATAGATAGATAGATAGATAGATAGATAGATAGATAGATAGATGCGAATGCTCAAAGTGCCTGCAGTTCACTAAGAAATGCTTCGCATTCAAAAATCAGGTTGCAAACGGTGGCTCTGGCAAAGATCGATAAAGCGGCTGCTTTCCATTTCTCGGCTTTCTCCCGTGTATCTTTAGCCTGCCCACGTATCCACGCCAATGCTTCAAATTGCCTTATAAAAATGCTGTAACAATGCCATATAGTGGGTGGAATCCCCTTAATGCATGTTATATTGTGTAGCAGAATTTTATGTTCGCGACCAGGCGTCTACACAAGCGAACTGCGCAACGAGCGGGGAGGTTTTAAGCTGCCCATCCTTTACAACGGGTGCAGCTGCACAGGTGTGCGGGGCACTTTAGGGACGAGTAGTGGGTACGATGCCAATTTGCAAACTGAAGAATTACGGTGCAGTGGGTTCTTAGGAACTGCAAATCCTATAGACATTCCAGGGTAGCTTAAAATGGGCGGTGTTACACTCGCAGACGTTCGTTTCCTTGCGGCATGGTTGAAGGCGATGCGCACGGGGGCCCAATTACGCTATCGCGCTCTGCTTTTGAAGGTAAAGTTTAAGTATCATCCAAGTTTCTGAGATAAATATAGTTATTCTAGCAGCTAAATCAGGGGGGCGGAAACTCCCTATACCTCCTATGGGACATCTCTCGCATGCTGATACGCAGCGGCAGCGCCGCTCTTACTACTGGCGATTTCCGGGCATCCAACTACAAATAAACCACAAACAGAACATTTCTTTCTTGACGTCACAGGTGAGGTCACCAAATAGAAGGAAAGGGCGCAAAACCGAGAGGAGGAGGGTTGCCGCGGAAGCTCTCCTTTCCGTGTTCGTGCACTCTTTCAGGTCCACTGGCCGCTTGGGCGACTAGGCCACTCGTAAAATTTCGTTCGCATTTTTTTTTTACTTTTGTCCGTGTGTTCTGAAGCGGCGAAACTTCTCAGTAAGACAAAACTCTATCGACACAAAAATTACACCATCTCCCGCTAAAGGGAACTATGTGTAGATGTGAAGCAGCGGGCGCTAACGCTTACACTGGCGGCGGCGTTGACGCTGGCGCTCATCGCAGCGTTGCGCAGGAGAGAAAACTGAGGAGGCGCAAAGCACGCAGTGATGGAGCGGTGTTTCCTACTGGAACATGCCCATCGCTGCTAATGGGCAATGAGAGACAGAAGACTCCGACTGGACACAGAGACCCGCAGTGCACTTTTAGTTAACGCACACACTGCGAATTTTTTATTGTTCAACAACGCACAGGAGAAATCTACCACCGGCACCACCTTGGAGGTCAAGATCCATTGCCATATATACGGGATGGCCAGTGAACGGTTGTGCAGCGCGAGCAGTCGGTTTTTTCAACCAAGAAACTCGCTAGCAGACGCTGCCTGTGTCGGCGTCGCGAGGCGAGAGAGGGGGGGGGGGGGGAGCGTAGGAGAGGAGAGAGAGAGGGGGGGACGCGCATGCGCAGTGGGGTGTGGACGCTGTGGGCAGGGATGCCTAGAGGAGAGAGGGGGGGAGCGTAGGAGAGGGGTGACGCGCATGCGCAGTGGGAGCGCGGGCAGAGATGCCTAGAGGAGAGAGGGCGGAGCACAGGAGGTGAGAGAGGAGGGGAGGCGCATGCGCAGTGAGGGTGTGGTTGCCGCGGGGAGGGATGCCTAGAGGAGAGAGAGGGGGAGAGGAGGTTTTTTTTATTTTTTTTTTGAAGGGGTTTGCGCATGCGCAGTAAGGGAGAGCACGCCGCACACCACCACCACCACCGGATTAAGCTTCGCCATAAGATGCTTCACATCTAATAAGGCTAATTTTTTATTGCACATTCCGTATTCAAGAAAAAAAAAAGAACAGAGACATACGCGTAGTGTGAAAGTGTCAGTCTATAAAAGCAGCTTTAATTCACAACTGAAATATGGACATATTGAGCAAACTGTGGACCCAGAATATGCGAACTAATGCGCAAATTATCAACATTCATGAGCAGGACACGGCTCATTTGACTCAATCGCGTTGGTTATTACGGCGCACATATTTTTCTCACAGAATTTGACTACCAAACGAGGCAGAAGTTCAGAGAAACAGACAGGCTTGAAGCGATGAGAAGTTCTTCATGAGAGAACGTTGCTGGAAACAATGTTTCGGCAAGTTGACTTGTCTTCGTCAGCGCAGCAGCGTTGCCTTGACGAAGAAAAGTTCACTTGTCAAAACATTGGCTCCAGCGACATTTCCTGTAACGATTTCTAGAACGCATTTAGTCCATCGCATGTATTTCAGTGACAATATTAGAAGTAACGAACCACAAAGTTTTAAACTGGCTACATGAATTTTATGAATAGGAAGGAGCCTAAAAATGCTTCACATCGTTTGAGCTACATGCCAAAAGTAAAAGATGAAGAAACTATGTAGCCGAGCCAACCCGCATTCAAGCCTTTCATTAAACGTATTTTGCAGACAGCAGGTAGGCTGTCGTCTTGACCAATTAGTCTAGCGACACTGCGCTTACGTCAGTACAGTCAAGGCTTGCAGAGAACTGGGTTTACTCATGTACTCATGCAAAATTAATACCTGCTGAAATAACTGGGCCCAAATACTTGTGCTCACCAGTTGCCACTAGGAAACCTGAAAAACCTTCACGGAACTGAAAATCCCCCGGGTTAACACACAGCAGAGCCGCGAAAAATATGTGATGCCCAATTTAGCCATCTTCGTCTAATGCAGGGGTCTCAAACTCACCTCAGCCAACGGGCCGCAGTCGCTCAATTTAGTCCCGCAAGGGCCAGGTCAGCGATGCATGTAAAAGCGGGGGGGTGGGGGGAGGGGGGGGGGGAGTTTGTACAATTTGTGAGAAGGCGCTGTCATTTGAAAGGAAGCTTTCCTATATCTCATATGCAGGCTTATTTCTGAAGGAGATTAGCTGCCAGGATTTCAACATGTCAATGCCGATCTCCAATGTGACTCAAATCAGGACGCTGATTGTGAAATATAATTTTCGTTTCATGGTTATGTTTCAAAATAAGGGGAAACACGTAGGATGCCTCACTGAGACCATGGCTTAAACCAATCGGGTCTGTGTACCTCACGAACATGCTTAAAAAAATCTAAGTGAGGCGGAGACTCTCATGTGCGGGCCGCGGGCCGCAACCGAGAGCGTAGCGGGCAGCATGCGGCCCGCGGGCCGCGTGTTTGAGACCCCTGGTCTAATGCATGGTTGACTTGCTCGGCGTAGCTCACTGCGGCTTCCGTTCTCTGCACGCCACAACTTTCTGTCTTATCTTTCCCGTACTTGGCAAGCCAACCGAGCAAGATAACTGAGCGCGATGCACGGTGTAAGAATATTCAGGTGTTGACACTGCGCGCGCCTGAGCGGACAGATAATGTTCGGTCTCGCAGGCGCACTCTGCTGCAAGCCGTCAGATGGCGCCACGGCCAACGTACCCAGCGAAGCGGTGCTGGCGAATTGAAACTCCTCTGCCTCCCCAACGTTTTCGTTCCAAGCGGCGTGAGTAACACTCAAAGTGCGAAGAAAATTTGTTATTCCAGATTAAAAGATAAAAGTGTACAAGGTTTAAGGATTCGTTAACACGAAAATGCCTTGTGCAGGGTGTAAACGTCGTGAACACGGATCGATCGGAGAGTACTCAAAGCTAAGTTCCGCAGCACGCACTAGTATTTTCGTCTGTTCAAGACATTCATCGATGCAAAGAAAAATAATTTTAAAAAAAGACGTTAGCCAGCGTGCTATCCCTCCATCAAAATATTTCCCGGCGGGGAAGAAATTCAAGGTACTCCCACGTGCTTAGATGTAGGTGCATGTTAAACAGCCCCGGATGGTCAAAACTAGTCAGGAGCCCTCGACTACGGCGTCCCTCGTAATCAAATCGTGGTTTTGACGCGTAAGCCCCCAGTAATAATTATTGCCCCTCTATTAATAGAGAACAGTTACTGCACGAGAAACGCATTTCCTGCGTCTCGCTGCTTTCATTTACACAGGAAATCGTTGAAGCATGGTTGCGCTTCGTCATTGTGAACGCGATATAAATGAATTTTTGAAACGCGCGAGTATTCCATATGAAGCACATTAGAGCAGTGCAGTTCTTCCGCGATATATATAAATATTTGAACCACGCAAGTATTTCATATACTGCACACTAGAGCAATGCGGTTGTTCATGGCTACTTAGGGCAGTTCGGGAATAAGGTTAGAATTGCATTTATCAATAACAGGCCTCTTAGGCGCGTCGAGTAACGCTCTTCCCTTGAACACCGCGTGATATTCCGTTGAAATCATGTCCTCTGAGAAATGCTTGGCGCAGACATGGTCTCTAGGTGTTAGAGTTTGGTCTGCCCTCGGTATTGCACGGCGCCACTGCTCCAGACGATCACTGTCAGACGGCACTTTGAAGAGAGGCATACGCTACCGCAGAAGTCTGGACAGCCAGAACGGCAGTTCGTTACAAAACACGTTCTACCCATTTCGGGAGCCTCTCAGCGATTGGATGTCACCTTCGTCGATAGAAGAGCATAAAATGCGCGCGAAGAAAAAAAGCCTGTCTTCAAAACAGCGCGGTCGCACATGCCAGTAGAAAGACCCAGAATCAGCAGCATGTGCGTTTCTGCCGAGCGTGCTGCCGAGTCGGCTGACCCCGCTCGTCGTCGCGCCATCTACGAAGGCACCGATTGCTTAATCGGTGCCTTCGTAGATGGCGCTACGACGAGCGGGGTCAGCCGTCTCGATAAGTGATAACGGCCCGAACATTATCTGGACGCGCGGGGATTGCGCTTTTCAACGCGTTGCGGGGAGAGTGTCAACACCTATCTATGTATATTCTTACACCGTGGCGCGATGCAACATGTGATATCGCTGAGCGAGTGGCAAGTAGGAGCGGAGGCAAGCGCTACGAATTCATGTCAACCACTTCCCGCGCTTCGCCTGATTGAAAATTCACAAAATAAGACACAAAACAAGACAAATAAACAAAAGAACAGTTCTTTACAGTGAAATCAAATTTCTTTATTTGTAAAAACTCGCGAAAGCAAATAAATGCGAACATCTACATCAACCTCATTTCGTTCAACCAGATCTTAGGACGCCCGGCAACTGCCACGAGTGTGCATGTTCCCTGAAACCGAAGCTAGCGCTCAGTTTCCGGGGCCTGGCTAAATTTGAAAAAGTTGAGCACATCTACCGTACAGTTGTGTTGAATTTATTTCAAAGGGCCAGCTTGTGTATTCGAGCTTTGCCTGCACATTTGCATACAGCCTACTTTATCCTTCCTTATGGCGCCATATTTAGCGTTGCTCAGTAAGTGAACCTTTGTTTCAGTAGTCACAAACAGTTCGATGCCGCCGTTAAAGGTTTAAATGTGAGGCATTCAAGCGATTCAAAACCCTATCGGCAACCTTGTTTTAAGGAGGCGCAGCTTTCATTCTGTAGTGGCAAGTGTTTTGTTTTCCCGTCGTTTTGGTTGGTGGTTAAGCCAAGGAAAGGGTGTTCATTATACATACGCCTATTCAATGAATAGTTAAGCATAGATAATTAATGTAAGTATTTAAGTTAAGGAGCGAATGAACGGGTCAAGGTGAATCTGTAGAGGCGTACTATGAAGAGAACCTGCTCCAACGAAGGCGGGGCGCATATTAACGAGTGTATGTGCTGTCAATCAACAACCGTGGCAGAACCGACACTTGCACTTGCTCGCCCGCACGAAGTACGCAGTCTACGCTGCGTGTGCTACAGCGCTACTGGCGGCCATGCGCGCGTACCGGAACACCTGCGAACAGCGGCACAAGCAAGACTAAAGACACCGAAGCTCTTCCAGAATACGGACAAGCGAGCCGCTCGCTTATACCTCAGAAATGAAGCTTCCCGTGACGTGCTCTAAACAAGAGATGACAGGTAACCCTCCTGTTCGAAAGGGTAGCGGAGGGGGCGAGTTTGTGCAACATAGCCTTGTGTTGTTACAGCGCAACTCAGGTCCCGTGTGAACGAAAGAAGGTACACATAAACGTAAACAAAAATGACAGACAGGAGGCATGAGGGCGCTAGGGAAGATTGGCGCTCATCTTGTGTGCTTTCTGTCTTCTTTCGCAGCGTATGCCATTTTTACTTTTCCTTCGCACTCGACGTAAATTGCACTGAAAGAACACGGAACCCCCCGGTTACTTTAATAAGCACCTTATACGCCACTGCAAAATGCTCTCTGTTGTCATAAGGTAATGTACAGCAGAATGAAAAGCAATTTCTTTCGTGTTAGTAAATTGCCTTTCTTGCAAGATTGAAACCACAACTGTCGAGGTGAGAAAAAACTACGCACAAGTGACGACGCCGACTCGTGTTTTCAGCACCAACATGACTTGACGTAATTAATTTTCACAGCATCTGCCAGTGCATACGCATGCCCTTCTTCGTAGAAAACTTAATTACATTGTGCTCTAATGGAGTCAGTGACTTAGCAAGTGTAGGATAGTTTTACAGACACAATGTTGAAGAAGTACGAAAAACAGCGAAACTGAAAGTAGGGAGAGTCGCTAATACATGCATCTTTATCAAAATTACTGAGCGGAAACGCACGGGACATAGAAGAGGAACTACAACACAAACATTTCCGCGCAAGCGCATTTCCTTCAAACGGCGGTAACTTTTGCTGTGTAGCATCGTTTACTGCCACCTCCTCTGCTTATGTTCGGTTCTTCGGGGAGTGCATATATTTTTTTTGCCTACATAAAGTTGCCAGTTGAATCAGTGCTTGTCTTACGCTTCTTCTTCGTCCTGCCTGTTTGCCCGCTGTAATTTTTGCTGAGGCGAAAAGGATTCCTAGAAAACTGTTGCGTCGCATTGGCATGCAGGTGCAACATTTAGGTACCAATACTGAAATTCAATAAAGCGATGAACAGCGCAATTTGTGTGTCTTCATGGTTACCTTTTGCGCTGGCTTCTACGAGAACGAAATACAGATGATGGATGGTGCGCAAGCACGTAACTTCTCAAGTGGTATCTTGCGAGCTGACATATTTATTTGTGTATTTTATTGATTACAATATACTGCTTGAAGGGCTATCGGAGGAGTGAAGGTAGGAAATAAGATAATTGCAAAACAATTCAAAATGAACTGAACATGAGCATCAATGCTTATTAACTTACACAATAAATTCAACAAGTAGTAAATATCTAACATGTTCGTATAACGCATTCCATAGTTTCACAGTGTGGACAAAGAACTGTACTCATATGCACTAGTTTGCCGACGGAAATGAGACATATTCAGCTGATGATTACGTCTGGTGGATGTTGGTTTAGCGGGTGTGACGTAGTCGCTTCGTAAAGGAAATTGTGAAGAGTAAAAAAAATATTGGAGAAAGCTTAACAACCAGAAGCTGTTTCGCTTTTCACCTTATCTCACCTCATCTGCTTGTTAACCTTTAAATGACACGTCGAGAGATAAGAATGAACCACCTGTCAATTTGCGCACCATCAGTCGTCTGTTTTTGTCCGCGTAGCGTGCGGCGAAGATGTAACCACGAACAAGAAATATTGAAAGCAAGTTACACTGTGACCTGTGTTTTTTTTATATTGATCCTATGATGGTGCAATTACTGTCAATTGAATTCTTAAGGAATAGATTCTCAGTCTAAATTGACTTAGCACTTCAATTTACAGCCCGCTTGATGCAGTGCCTATCCTTATAGAAAAAATCGGAATGCCGTTGAAATAATTCCTGTTGTCTGCGATATAACTCTTACGCAAGAACACAAAAAATTCCCTTCAATTTTGGTATAAGTACGTCTATCTCTTTGCAGAAGAATCACACGCAACTACTGCAATGACGTAAGGAACTGATTAATATGCGGATGCGCAGATTTTACTCTAGGTCACAGAGGTGTTTCAGTGGACTTGGAGCGCACAGTTCTACGGCGCCATGGCTCCCGTAAAGTTAGCAAGACGTCTGTTACAGTAGGCATAAAACTTTTTACAGTCTGAACCTGAATAAATCCGCCGCCATACACTCGTTAACTTATCCAAAGTGACCGTTGAACATTTCTCAGTCATAACGTATCCTGCTTCGTTCTTGGCGGCAAATGCGTGAATATAACACAACGTTTGCTCGCTTGAGAGTTAAGCAGTTTTAGCGGTGCAAAGAAAGATACGTCCATCAATGTCCTCCTTAATCCCTGTTTAATGACTTGCCTAATGTAACTCCGAAGAGTAATCCGTTTGGCGAATTCATCAGACAGGCAAAAAGGCTAACAACGACGCAGAACAACGCGGATCCAAGAAGACAACAGACGGCGCGGACCACTTCGCCTTCGTTTTTTTTGTTTTGCATTCGAGTGCACAGTCGCAAGTGCGGCGCCGATATTTCACGCAGTGCAGTGCTCCATCAAAACCAAGTGAATTACACGCATTGCCGGATAATTGAAGAGCTACAGGAGCGCAATTGCCTTCATGGCAGTCAAAAATTCGAAATGCGGCAGATTCATACACGAAAATGCCAAGAAGGTTCTTTTCCGTGTTGGTGGTACCTAAGGGTGGAATGAATGCCTTTTTGTACATTAGGATGAATTCTAGCCCTTGTTCTCATATACAAATTTTATGGCACATTTTGCGAAGCTCAGGAGAAGTGTAAAAACAGTCCGCCAACTTTATTAATATTATGTCTTAGAGTTCACCTTAATTACTCTTTCGGCCCAAGCATCGCAGAGGTCAATGTTTGACATGAAGACAAGAAGAAAACGCTCCAGCGTATCCGAACACATTGCGCAAAATGTCTAAAATGAATTTTTAAGTTCATTGACACTTCGATAATTAAGTTCTAATTAGCTGTCATCGGTAATAAAAACCAGTTATTCTTTATTTTCCGAGCACAGGCTGTACTGTCAATGAGTGTTTGATTCTTTACCGTGCTTAATGTTTTACAGAGATCGACGTTATGCCAAAGTGTGGCTTAAATGATGGCCATTCCCAAAAGAGTACTCACAATAGAAAATTTTTGTTCATAGAACTCATTTCCTTACAGCCCATATAAATGTCATTAGATGTAGAAGTACAAACGTCGAAGGAAACTGCACGAAAGTTATGCAGGTGATGGCCTCCCTTTTAATTCGTAGGCTATCCCTTGCTGTGAGGAGCCATCATAGAGGTATGGGTCTCAAAAGGAAAGAACTCTAAAAAGAGAGGCTTGAAATTTAAACACATTAGCAAAAATGGGCACACACGCTTTCGCCAAAAGAGCTGTTTTTTTTTCTTAGAGAAGCTCCGTTACTCACGAACAGAAATTATCATCATAATGAACCCGCGCGCCCTCTCTTCAGCCTCTTCCTCCTCTTTGTCCTCTTCTTCAGCTTCTGCTTGGCTCCCAGAACGCGTGCGGCAATTTGTTCAGCGTGGGATGCATAACTCTGATGGGCGAGAGAACGAGTATAGAGAAAGAAAAAAAGAGAAACAGAAATTCTTGGGGAAACAATTTCTTATCGAAGGGAGATTCGAACCTGCATATCCACGATCTCAAGGCGAGCGTTGGAACGACGCCTATATCCAGGCACGCTAGCAGAGCATAGCATAGGCTTGTATAGTATTGTATAGGTACGAGGTGGGAAACAAATTAAAGGGCGAAAGGAGAGATGTAAAGGTGAGGAATGGTGTAGAGAGTAAAGCACACCATAGCCTTATATAGTATAGTATAACAAGCTGGTGGGAAAAAATAGTGATAGTGATGAGGAGGGTGAAGCACAGCATAGCCATATGTAGTATAGTATAGCAAGGAGTGGGAAGGCAAAGTGGGGGTGAGGAGGTGATAAATGAGGAGGAGAACGCTGGCAGCCCTTCTGTTTTTCATTCTTCGCACCACTAGTTCATGGCTGCCCCAAATTTTTTCATGCTTGAGCCCTTCTGTTTGCACTTAGCCGTGATCATTTATTTAAGGAGGCGCAATGAAGACGTGAAACTTTGCAGCGTCTTTCGTGGGACCGAACAACGACTTACGCTCTTCCAGCCCTCGGAGGAATTGTGTCACAAATCAAAAGCATTTAGGATAAGATGTCGCCATTATCACAAAAGCATCACAATGCACCCAATGGAGAAGAAAAGGCACTGCGATACACTCCAGCGTTGCGGCAGGACAAAAGCGACCATAACGAAATTCTTTTTAGTGTATGTGTGCGCGCGCCGAGGTAATTCTTCGCGGCACTCCCCCGCATCGATCGGCGACTCTATCAGGGTGAGATGGGGAAGTGCTTAATCGGTGATCATAAAGCTACGCTGGGTTTTATTTCACGACGATCTGATAGAAATCGCCTGCCTTGTTCGGGAACTTCCTGTCCGGATGGTAGTTGACTATTCGACGTCCTTGCCGATGTCTTCGAGCGGACCTTTTCAATGCAAGTGAAAGGTTGCCGCATGTTGTCACATTTCGGTTTTGTTCTCTTCTTAAAGGTCATTAGAACCAAAGGCTTGCTGCAACCTAATAGCTGAGTAATCTTTGTTTTTTTTTTCATGCTCGACATGCTATGTTCATTGAATTAGAAGCAGGAATAGCGAGAAGGAGGAAGGAGAACATTATTACTAGCCACTTGGTTACAATATCAGAATATCACATGCCAAATATCATTTGGCATGTTGATACAACACCCTCTTCAGAGGTCGAGAATCATCACTCGAAAGGAGTGCGCTTCCATCAGTCACAACAACGTCGTAAAGTAATCTCGTGTCGATTACAAGTATACGCTGGCGTGTATTAACACAAGCTTTACGATTGCAGTACGGAAAAACGTACATGTTCTGTATTCAAGTATATTAAATGTACTTGTGTTTGTGTGCTAGAACATTCCAGAAATGAAATTACGCTCCGCGTGTTCTGATTGTCTCGTTCAGTCCTTCCAAACACTCCAGGAAGAAACTAGCGAGGAGGATAACGACCCAGTCAGAATGGCCCCTCGCGAAATTCCGGCTCACCAGCGAGGCAAGGGACAAAAATTCCCCATCTCCCGCTAAAGGGAACCATGTGTGGATGCGAAGCATTAGCTTGAGCGGGAGGAACGTCGCCGCTCTCATTTCACGGCAGCGGTCCGGGCGCTCATCGCAGCGCTGCACAGGAGAGAGAATGAGGCGCGCGCGCTCCGTCATTTTCATACCGCGGAACTACCGTGGCGCCCCCAGCGGTGTATGCAGATGTCACACCACCTGTCGTGCGCGCCGCTCCGTAGAGGATTCCTAGAGGAGAGGACGGGGGGGACCGTAGGAGAGGAAAGAGAGGGGTAGGGGTCGTGCATGCGCTGTGGGGATGTGGGACGCGGGCGCCGCTCCGTAGAGTAGATGATTCCTAGAGTAGAGAAAGGGGGGTGAGCGTAGGAGAGGATAGGGGAGGGGGTGCGCATGCGCTGTGGGACGCGGGGGCCGCTCCGTAGAGTAGAGGATTCCTAGAGGAGAGAAAGGGGGGTGAGCGTAGGAGAGAGAGGGGGGAGGGGACGCGCATGCGCTCTTGTGGTGTGGGACGCGGGAAGGAGGCATGGACTAAGCCCCCTCCAAACACATGCAAGAAAGATCAAGGAACGGGGTCAACCTGGGCGACAGACACCACCTGCCGAGCCATTGCTAAGCAGCCTCTCTGTGCTCTCGGCCATGACTCTGATGGCTGTAGTAGTGGTTGACGGCCTTCATATTACTACAGTGTTCTGGTTCGCATAATGGGTGCTTCCCTACTTCATGAAAGTGGCCGGACGCGGGACGCGGGACACGGGACGCGGGACGGGGGACGCGGGAGGGACGGACAAAGCCCCGAGCATAATATGCTTCGCATCTAAAATACAGCACCCCCCCACAAATCATTAGAAGGGGAGGACGCGATTGACCTCCTCAGGGTTCAAACGAGGTCCTTTCCCAACCGGCAAAAGATTACACAAAATTTTTCCAACGCTGTATGGGCACGCCGGTCCGTGGTGTGGCGGCTCGCCATCGCTCTATCACATATCGTGGGGATGCCTAAACAGACCACCAAATTTAGATACATTTTTAGGTCAATACAGGCTCTCTAATACTTTCCAGCAATGGGAGGCACAGCTCGCCAACTGTGACCTAGAGGTACAAGTTGCGCTCCTGCGTCACGTCAGGCAGGCGGCAGTAGCCAGTGGAGACCTGGACTTGGGGCCCCACCCATCGAGCTCATGACCCCTTGTCCCAAACGCTTATGAATAAAGTTCTACGTCTACTTGTGAGTATATTATGATGGTCCTAGGTCCATGAAAGCTCATCGTCGCAGAAGGTTGCAAGCACCGTTACTGCCGGTCGTCCGCCAAGTTCCGGCGACTCGTCGATGGTGATGAAAATGGGGCGGTCTCTCATGAAGAGCTTATCGACGATGCCTCTCGCATTGACCTCATGTAGTTAATTCTGATATGGTTCCCTACTTGGCATCGTGCGTGCCGTCGGACACTAGATTCGAAAGAGTCCAAGAGCTCCATCAGCCTGATGCCGTAGAACGCCAGCATGGCTGATTTCACGGCAAAACTGTTGCTAACGCGATGTTTATACATAAACCAAACCGGCCGACGTGTCAATGGCCGCTTAGAACATGCTCTTTTGATAAAAACTGGAACAAGGTCATAATGGCCGTTGAAATCGGAGTTTATGAGATAAATTCGAATCGTCGAAGATTTTACCGGCGAGTGTTTATCTTATTTTTTCGGGTTTATCCGAAAGCACAGAGCCCTAATTATAATATCGCACACATCGAGTGCGAACACCGTTGTTGTCCTCAGTATGCCGGCCCAAATGCGAGCCGAAAAAAAAATGTCACGCCCCACAAAGCTTTCTCGCGCTTCTGCCGCGGGTGTGATTGGATATGGCGACACTGTCGCGCCGCCACATCCAATCACACCGCGGCAGAAGCGTGACGTCGCGCCACGGAAGCATCCTAAATATTCCTGTCCATTCCGATCTCTCTGGACGAAGTTGGAATACTACCGCGTTACTTTGATCGCGGATATGTACTCAGTTCAAAGTTGTCTCTACTCTGTGCGCAATGGTGTGTTCAAGATGGCTGACTCCAGAGGTATTTTTGGGTTGAACTACCCCTCATTGAAACAGATATTTATGCATAATAAACACTCAAATATGCCAAAATAATGGTTTGGTTACGGCCTACGGTCTTCAAACTTAAGTTTCCAACTATATTTTACTTTTATATAGGCTGATTTTTCGCAGATGAAACCCGATTAGAATGGTAAGTACCGTTTTCTTCAGAGGGTTCTTCCTTTGTTTTATGGCATGAGGTACGCCAATTGAAATGCAAATGACATTAGTGTGGACTTCTAACAGAAGAAAATAATCGTTCAATCCTACCTTTTAGGCTTCCATCTAGAGATTGTAATATATATTTTCCTTCACTAAGGCTCGTTAGCTCGGATGGCTCTCGATTGAAACACTCTACTCGGCTTTGTCCTGTATGGGCTTTGTTTGTTTCCATTTTGAAAAAAAAAAAACTCCAAAGTATTTATGCAAGTTCATTTCAATACAATAATTAGTAATATGTGCTCCAGTGACTTCCTGGGACTCGCCGACAGCGCTCGTGAGGAGTTTCGTCGCTTTTGATTTTCGATTTGAGTGGATTTAGTTCAGGTGGTCCCACTGAGTTGCATTGATGCATTTGCAGCACACACGTGGTCGTACTTAAAAAACCAGTTCCAATTGAATATTTTTAGCTTCAATTGAACTAAAATTGGTGTCATCGTGTCCCGGTGATGTTCCGATACATGTTATGATATCGCAAAGTTGGAATAAAGAAGACTTACTCACTCTTTTAGCCGAAAAGTACAAGAGCCCGGTACGCGTGGTCCGCTCCCTTGGCCGCCTGGCAACGGCAACGGTGTACGCACACTTAGATGTGCGCTTTGAGGCCGTCAGAGATGTGCTCTGATGTGCTCTGTGATGTGCTCCTCGCTAGCAAACATTGGCGTACCCGGAGGAGTGGGGGGTGTTCGAACTCCTTCCGAAATTTTTAACGCTTGTATCGGTATACACGCACACATAAAACGCACGCACGAACATACATAAGGTACGACTGACCGGCGGAGGCCGGCGGCGTAGACCGGCGTAGACCGGCGTGCGCGGAAGCGGCGGCGAAACCGTAGGTAAGCAGACGCGCAAACACGACAAAGCGCGGCTGAGCGTCGTTGCCATAGCGACGACGGAGAGATCTTCCACCGGCTGTTTCGCTGCAGGCTCGCGTTTCATTTCTTGAATTCTCGGCGATCGACACTTTCCTATCAAGCATGCTGTCTCACTCTGATAACGTGCATCCTATTCGTGACCTGGAAGGGCCGCGCTCACGGCGATAATACAATCGAGATGCATGCAAGGTACCGCGACTATTTTTGTAAGGCGAAACGACACCCCTTCAGCACGTTCTTTCTTCAGTGTACTATCCGCGTCAAATGAAACCCGAACAGCGGCAAGCATTCGCAGTGGTTTAGTGCGCGCCGTCCAGTTATCACTATGGACAGGCGCGCATGTATGCGAAGTGCTGCCGAACCGGATGCGCGCGCCTGTCAGTGGTGATAACTGGACGGCGCGCACTATACCACTGCGAATGCTTGCCGCTGTTCGGGTTTCATTTGACGCGGATAGTACGCTGCTATCCTGATCAGCATAGGTAATTTCTTGGGCAATATTAGATGATTACAGATTGCCTTGTTTGCCGCAATGCCACTTCACGCCGTTCACTAGTAGCCGCGAAGGCAAGATCGCCTTTCACCGTCAACTCCTTTTACTTTTTTATAAACATAGAAGAAAACGAAGATGACTAATCACGTCCAGAATTATTTTAAGCACAATTTTTTTTTGCATTAAATAGTGACGAATTGTGTACAGCATTCTGGACATCTCATTCGTGCACCAGGAAGGCTTGTCCCCAATTTAAACCACTATTTAAAAATATAAACTCTAATCATATGGTGAAACAGAAAGCTCGTTTATGTCACCGTAATTCACAGCCATTACAGTCCCACCGGTGTCTTGTGACACATTCCGGTCGGTTGTCAGCCCCTTTAAGAAAGCACATCGCGAATGTATGTAGTGATAGAGTAAAGACTTCTTCTAAAAAGGTGTGACCTCATTCATGCTCTAGTTCCGCGATCACAAATATTTGCCCATAGGAAAATATTGAGAAGGTTATTGTGTATATATCTATTTCAAGTTTCTCACTATCAAGCAGGCAATTTCTGCGTCACTAGAAAATGTGCCCTAAATGATGGCTCTGTACTGTACAGCACACGTGCCTTTAAAAAACCTAATCTAAGAAAAAGAAGCAGATGTTATCAGACTAACAGGAAATAAATTCTTTGAGCTATTTCCACTCAAACAAAGCTGAGAGGGAATACCATGTCTAGAGGGCGTTTTTTAAAATGAGTTATCTGTGATAGCACTGCGCTATCGACGCGCATTAACCAGAATTCACACCTGTGAGCACATATTCCTATTATGAAATTGAGGCTTTTGAAATATTATTAGTGAAAAGTTACCAAGTCCTCTGAAATGTTATTAATTTTTTTTAGTCGCTTTTGCGCGTATTTCTATTGCAACTTTTATGTTGCAGTAAAATTTCAGATTCAATAATATATATCTTACTATCCACTTACTATGCTTCCCCTATCTACAATGGAGACCCTCCCGTTTCACCGCCGAGCCGCACCCCCAGAATCAAGCATTTATTTAGTGCTGATATCTGTCTGCTTGTTTTTTTATGAGAAAAATGACAGCGCGCGATACACGCAACATCTGAAATACGCTCTCAGGCCGCTACTCGAGCGCTTTCAGATTTTGGTGCGTGTCCATTAAACAGCGTGAAGCCCTGTACAACGAACGAATGCCACCGTGCATCAATCAAACAACACTGGGAAGCGCTCGAGTAGTGGCGGGTGAGCGCGCGTCTTCATATTTCGTGTGTCTCATCAGAACGGTTTCAGAAAAAAATTTTATGGTTTCAGAATAACATTTTAGTTGCGAGTCAGCACTGTAGTTTGTCGTTCCTCTTCTCGCCCTCGTTTTCTTGTTTGAAAGTTGGTGTGTTTCGTGCGCTTTGGCTTTTTCTCGAAAAAAAAAATTAAGACGGGCAGATTTCAGCCCGAAACAAATGCTTATTCGGGTGTTACTTGAGGCGACATACAATTTAACGTTAATGTTTTACTCACTCGAGCAAGAATAGCAACATTGGCTAATGAAAGTTACTTACGGAATTACTGCTTATTAGCAAGAAAACCAGGTTGTATGTACACATGACTACCACTAAAATAGAGCTGGTAGAACTTTGCTTGAGCACATCTTTTTTTAAATCTTGGTCCCAGTTAGCTTGGACACCCTGTATGCGTGGTGTGTGTGCTTTTTTGTGTGAATGTGTGTGTGTTTGTGTGTGTGTGTGTGTGTGTGTGTGTGTGTGTGTGTGTGTGTGTGTGTGTGTGTGTGTGTGTGTGTGTGTGTGTGTGTGTGTGTGTGTGTGTGTGTGTGTGTGTGTGTGTGTGTGTGTGTGTGTGTGTGTGTGTGTGTGTGTGTGTGTGTGTGTGTGTGTGTGTGTGTGTGTGTGTGTGTGTGTGTGTGTGTGTGTGTGTGTGTGTGCGTGCGTGCGTGCGTGCGTGCGTGTGTGTGCCCGCTGGAGGCGCGTGGGCAAGAAACAATTATTTTTTTTTTCAGCCGGCACCTGTGACTAGGCCTACGAGTTCCGTTTTGTTTGGCAATGGTAAAGCTGAAGGTAAAGACCCGGTAATTGTCAATTTTAGGGACGTTAATGAGAAGGACCCTCCAGCACTTTTTCAACATACTCGGGAAACACTGCCGATCAGTAGCGCTATAATTCAATTGAGAAAAAATGAGTTGTAATTCCTACAAGTGTAGTGTTTACTGCTTTATTTCTCACTGCGACATGTTCAAATTAACTGTCCGGTGACAGGCACATCTCGATGCAACAAATGAACATCTAAATGGGGTAGTGCGCAGGATAAAGATACAGAAAAGCAAAGAACACTTGACAGACCGGAGGGTAATTGCTCAAACTACAGGGAATGTCCCTTGTTATTTGCAGGAGTTTTCGCTGAGAAATATTCGACTGAGTAAAGAGAAGTAGTAAGGGAAGACCTACTTTACATCAATATTTTCTAACCTAACTTGCGTTTCTTTCTTCATTGACACTGCGACGCCCTTGAGCTCTGCGTCTTGTTTCGCTGCCCAGCCAAAAAAAAAAAAAAAAACGTTTACATCTAAGAAGGGATGTAGATGCTCTAGATCACCTACTTGAGCTCGTGTCAAGAGGAAGATGGAGAGTTAACTGGTATACGTTAGAAATGTGACAGTAACCGAAATATGTGAGAACAATAAGCCAGCTTTTGTGACAGGTATTATAAATAAGCACGCTCACTTTCTTTGTAGCTGCGGATCAGACAAGGCGGCAATTGATCTTTCTCGGACGTCGTCTGACTTGTCTTCTTTAAAATTTCATGCAATCAAAAGGCTCGGTTTATGTGGCTGCCTTCTGCATATGTAACGGAAACGTCCAAAGGAGCTGTTCTGTAGAAAGCCTCCCCGCATGATATCCATCATGGGCTACTTGAAAACCGAATTTAAGCGTGCTCATTGATATTAAAGGAAGGCACGTTAAGGCAAACAACAGTTGTGCGCCTTCACAGCATTTATACGTTGTTTGATTATTTTACGTGTGGCGCTTGCATACTTCGAGTTGAAACAAAAACGAGGTATTCCTGGAACGTCCCCTACACTGAATAGAAGACATGATTTTCGTTAGTTTATTCATTATAACGTCCCAACGCGAAACACGCCGTGTTGGAGGGTTCCGGGTAATATCGACCACATCATATTCCTTAAACGGAAGCTGAATAGGTTTTAGAATTCGATAAAACTTTGTGGTTAGCAAGGAACGGCATTATTTTCGACGATGTTGTAATTTGTTCCGCGGTTGTTGAAACAGGAGCTTCAGAATACGCGAAAGAAAATATTGTATTTCTTCGCCCGCGTGCGCGCGCCAAAAGTATGCGCGTGGAAGCCTACGTCATCTTCGGTTCCTTTTGGCGGAGCCGTGCTGCACTCTGACGTAAGGTTCCGGCCGGTCACTTTATCCGAACTTCGAGAGCGCCGTTTATGTGACGAATGCTCAAGTAAGTATAGCAAAGCTGAAAGTTCTGCAGCTGGATTACGTAATCTGGAATAAGAACAAACAACCCAGCGCAACGTGCACAAGCGTATCTCCTATCTTCAACCGTGGCCTCCGTGACTAACTCGTGACGTGGCGTCGCCGGAGCTAATCGAGAAGGTCATGCTTCAGCAATGCTGCTGCTCCAGATAACGCGGCATACCCATGACGATCTCACCACGTTCGCTCAGCATCTCAAGGAGCCCTGCGGCCAGAGCTTCTGTTTATTTTTTGCCAAAAAGTGCTATTTGGGTCAGCTTTTCAGAACTCGCAAATTGCTTTTTCGAATTCAACAGGGATCCAACTGTCCTTACAGACTTCAAAGTCGTTTTTTTTTTTAAAGAGCTTCAGCTCCCATTTAAGGTCCACCGACATCGCACAGTACGTGGTCCCCTAACACTTAGCGTCCATCAAAATTCGACCACCACGGCCCGGATCGAAGCCACATCGTTTCGTTCAGCAGTACAGCACCGTAACTACAAAGTCACCACGGCGAATTCGATTCGATTAGTCAACCATTCAGCTATCGGACTGATAAATATGCAGCAAGGGAGAAACAGTGGCACAGCCAGCAACAAAACTGGGTGAAGTTCGCAGAAACTTTCGCTTTCGGAACCAAACGAGGAGCGTACATCGTGTCCTCCACAGGCGCTATTCAGCTTTCACTAATACATATTATCACCTATTTTCACTCGGCTCTTTATCTTTCCATTCATGCGACACAAACGCGTTATTACATTAGGGTGCCTCAAGCCGACCGCTCTTTCGATGTTATATTGCTATCTTTGTTCTGTTCCTGTTAGTACAGAGCTCAACACAAGTCTATACAACGCTGGAGCGGCGCATTCCCGAATGCAGATACTGCATCTGTCGAGAACGCGTAGTTTGAGGTGGCCGAAATTTACGCTTGCGCTACCATCAATGCGTCATGATTAGATGTGGGCTGTCTCAAACCAGGCATAGTCGGCAGACGTCGCCAGTGCAGTCCGGAACGCACCACTCGAGTGTTCTAGAGAAGGGTGTTGAGCTCTGTACTTGACTAGCTGAGCGAATTTCTTTAGCGTAGTTTTTTTTTTTTTTATAAAGGAACTTACTGCCATCTTAAGGGTGACGCCGACCATATGCACAAAAGGAGTAGCAAATGAAAGAGTGCAAACCCCAAGAAGTGTCTGTGTAGCGGCTCATATTCGAAGGGCATTAAAATAGATGAGATGCATGTACGATTGAAGAAGAAGCATGTTTTATAACCCGTTATAACAGACATCTGAAGACAAGAATTGGGAGACCCTTAACCTTCACCTTTCAGTGTGCGCTGGTGCACTGTTGGGGCAAACTATAGATAGTTTCCTGCGCTTCTGTCCTCTCTGCGATCGTGAATGAGTTCACTCACTGCACACACGCACACAAAATGCACTGACTCTTTCAGTCACTGCAGTAGAAGCCATTGTGAATGCGCTGAATCCATCAAAAGTGTGTCGGCAGCCCCGTGGCGTGACACTTCAGAGCACAGTTCTTAGGCGCCCGTTCTTGCGTTGAGCAGCGTCGCCGTTCTCGGCGTAACCGATAGCGCTAACGAGGACGACAGGGAGCGAAAGCGACACTGCCCCACAGAGTTTTTCACCATGACAGCCAGCGAGCCACTTTGTGAGCGTCTGCAATGCCTCGTGCCTGCTCGCGCTTCTTGTGACAGCGCAACGCGTGCCTCTCACGCACGGGCTCGAGAAAGTGGGTTGACCTGCGAGGCTTGGAAGAAGACGACATGCGCTTGTGGGAGGGACACTTAGTGTGTGGAACGCTCAGGCGTCACAGCCCGGTGCAGCACTCGCGCCAGGAAGCGGCTGCGGAAGTTGGTGACGCCAGGTTCACCACGTTACGTTGACGCTAAAAGCGAGCATTCTGTGTAAAGAGCTTTCATTCTGTACTCCCACCCGCACCTTGCCGCGTCGCCTTGACGCATGCGTATTCGCTCAATTTATCGCAAAATCAAAACACCGAAACAGCTGTGGTCAGAATCGGCATTAGGCTGTGTCGTAATCGTCAGCAAGTTTTCTTTTCGAAGTATCGATGAACCCTCTAAGTGTGTGTATGAGAATGCGCGCACAAATGTGTCTGTCCTTTGGTAAAGGTAACTAGCGATGCACCCACTACGTGTTTGCAAGGGATCATCCGCGCGGTGTGGTCAAGCCAACTCTCGAAAACGGCGGTAAAACCACTGCGCATCATCACAAAGACTCCAAGAGATGGCCCGACCACACCTCGCGCCCGTCTCTTTCGGAGTTGGCGAAGAGAACAGTAGAACGCGATAGCATAATCGGGCCTTGTTCATATCGCCTTCTCAATCTCTAGCCTGCCTTAACTTCTGGGTGGAGACCTAAACCGGGCCGCAAAGAGAACCAAAGTGCGGACCCCCTTCGGCTCATATTATCTGCATCTACCTCGAATTTCCGGTCACGGACAATCTGCTGCTATTTCGCTCACCACCAATGACGCCGCCGACACCAAAACCCGAATTTGTGCGAAACGAGCTCTTTAACGATTTCGCATTAGAAGCCTTCTGCCAATAATGGAGAGTAGACGTTGAGTGTTTTGTCGAACGTGGTGTGCCATTCTATAATAAAAACATACGCACATGTGACAAGCATGCTATGCCCAGTTCTTCGTTTTCCTGGGAATTTTTATGTTTAAGTGTTGTATTATTATGTTACCTAAATTTATGCATCAAGAATATTCCTGATATATCAGTGCTGTCGGGTAATTTGATGAACACAACGTAACGCAAATCTTGCACTGATATCGTTCGAGCCTACTTCTCATCCAGACTTGCATTTTATGTCCTTCTGATTGCGTTTTCCTGAAATTAGAATTTTTTTTCGCTAAAATGAAACGACAAAAGAACAAAAATGTTATGGCGTGAAGTGTTTGGCAAGCACTATTCTCGGAAATGTAACACGTCAGATGTGCTAATGGGAAGGGCAACTACTTTTTTTTTAACTGTCATATAGTACATGCTTTGGGTACACACTGTAAAAGAGACTCAAGGGGCACGCCGATAACCACAATAACAGAAAAAAGTGAATAAACGAAAGTTATTGCGACATATACGTAAGCAACGTCAAGGTGGCTAACTAGTGCATTAGACAGGTGACGCAATGCTAATTACGAGCTAGCGCTTTTTTGACCGCTCCTCTGTGGATTAGGTGTCATCAAGAAAACTTATTAGTTCCCTAACAGGATAATTTTCACACGAGGAAGAGCAGGATGCAACAGTGAAGTGCTCTTACCTGATTGTTTAGCCGTACAGCCTTTCTCAAGCGAATATTTGTCGCATTACACCTGCTTACGGGTCCGAGATAAGTATGTAATAACATTATGCTAAAGCATCGTAAGTACTCGCGATGATAATGTGATGATAGAATACTAAAGCAGCACGAAGAGCAGAAACACACCACAGTGCAAGTCACACCATTACATCGCACATTCATTTGCACGAATTGCGACACCTACCTGCGGTGTAATATAGTGCGAAACATTCGCATTACGTAATGTTAGCTCATAACGTAATACAGCATGACGCATGAGTGCTCTCCAGACGACGGTAGCACATATATTTCTTCTCATTCGGTTACGTGTAATACATGTTGGGACGGCGGCCTATGTGTGCGAATAACCAAGGAAAAGAAAAGTTGTTACTAAATCTGATAGTATTATGCATTTATAATGTTTTCAGATTACATCAGTTGCGCACAAGTAACAATCTTCACTCAGCACATTTTATGGTGCGAGCTTCTCGGATGTGAAATCGGCATTCTCTTTTCTGTCACCGCTTATGTAAATTGCACGTTGCATGTCATAGGCGGTAACACCTACTTCCTTCATTCGGTCTTCTAATGCAAATATGTGTGTGGTCTGCTATTCACGGTACACTAGGAGGATGCTTCATGGTCCATGCCGATTAATTCTCTACGGTGCGGCACTCATTCGAACTTAACCCGAAAAACCTGCAATTTTCTTAGTGTTACTACAATGTTTATATCATCGCCACGCCTTGTCCGCGATATTCAGTTTTATAATAGTCATTTGAATTAATATGCACGGCTGATACAACAAGTAATTTGAGAGGGTAAGTATTTACTCGGCCGCGTAACATTATAAGCTCAGCTGACAAACCCTCGAAGCGATAGCCACATAAATTGTGCTGAATTTGAGTTTAAATTTATTCCGCAAATCATTAACAACAACACAACAGCAAACGGAATGGTCATGGGGCGATCGCCTGACCACATTCAGCGAGATAACACAACATTACAGACTAAACAGACGCATATACCCACCACCACACGACAAATTAAACAAAAAAAATGCCCCCCACCTCCCTGAAGGGAATCGTGAGGAAATGCGAATGCATTTCGCGCGCACTTCACTCCATTTATATATGGTGGTTGTGGTTCGAAGAAGGAAAAGCAGCCTAATTTCTGCAGCCCGGTCGGGAGCACGGCGCAGCGCCTGTTTTTTTTTTGCTTTTTGTTCTGTTTTTTTCTTCTTTTTTTTATTTATTTTTTTTATTCTTTTTGTTCTTTTTTTCCTTTTTTTTTTCTTTTTTTTAATTTTTTAAATTTTGTTTTTCATATATAGCTCCGCCGAGCTCCCGCGATGCGAGCGCCCTCACGCACTTGAAATGCATTCGCATTTAAAACTGGAGATGCGTAAAGCACGCAGCGATGGAGCGGTGTTTCCTACTGGAACATGCCAATCGCTGCTAATGGGCAATGAGAGACAGAAGACTCCGACTGGACACAGAGACCCGCAGTCGGCTTTTAATTAATGATGATGTGTGGTGTTTTGTGGCGCAAGGGCCATGTGATGGCCAAAGAGCGCCAGGTCATTGGACAAGAGATGTGAACAATGATAATGGTAAGTGGCTGTATAAGGGCCTTAAAATTCCTCGCGCTAAGGCGGGTAAAACGTAGAAGTATTAAAATCATGAAAGTGACGTGAAATGTGTGCAGTGAGAATGAATGGCGAAAGGTCGTGATAATAAAACCATGATGGAGATATATGGCATTAGCACAAGTGCCTCGTGAACGCCCTTGCGTCCAAGGGCCGCGAGGCAGGTGCTTTGTTTAATGTACCCACCGCAGCATCGACCTCTCTGAGAGGTCGTGCTACGGAATGCCTGGGTATATCACATGAAAAGTATGTACGTCTTTTAAATATGCCAACAATGATTCAGGTTTGAAAAGCGGATCCCTACCGATGAACATTGATGGGTGAAATGGTATTTGCTGTCGGTAGGGTAAACGAAAGTGCTTTTTTCGTAGCGTGTCTAATTCATTGCATTGGATTAAAATGTGAAGCACGGTTAGTGCTTCACCACATCTGTCACACAGAGGTGGGTCGCCACCAGACAAAAGGTATGAGTGTGTGCTGTGTGTGTGCCCTGTCCTTAGCCTTGTAAGTGTAACTTCTGTGTGACGCGATTTTGACAGTGGCGGCCAATGACCAAGTTGCGGCTTAATAACGTGCAGTTTGTTTTGTGTGTGCCGATCCCATGTTCTCTGCCAATAGGCCCTGAGCTTTCGTTTAAGAAAAGGTTTTAAGTCAAGCGCAGGAATTTCTAGTGATGTATTGGCAGCAGTCGCGTCGACGGATGCAGCTAGCTGGTCTGCCAACACGTTTCCTTGTATCTCGCGGTGTCCCGGCACCCAGCACACTACGACATGCTGTTTGAGTGAGTACACTGTGCATAAGAATGAGTAGAGAGATACAAGGACAGGGTTTTTGTGTTTTTTCAGGCTTTTGAGGGCTTTTACTACGCTTAAGGAATCGGTGTATATTACTGCACTTGGTAGCTTTAATTGTTTAATGTGTTTGACGGCCGCAAATATCGCGTAGGCTTCAGCTGTGAATATACTTGTATTAGGGTGAAGAGCACCGGCTTCCGAAAAGGATGGACCGATCGCAGCGTAGGAGACAGAAGTATCAGACTTGGAGGCATCGGTGAAGAATTCTGGATAACCGTATTTGAACTGCAATTCAAGGAAGTATGTACGTATGTGTGGAATAGGCGCCTGCTTTGATACTTCCACAAAAGATACATCGCAGTCTATAAGCTGCCACTGCCATGGCGGCAGATATGCAGCGGGAGCCATCAAACGGTGTTCTAAGAGTGGCACACCCGTTTCCTCAGCGAGGCCCCTCACACGAAGTGAGTAGGGCGGTCTCAACGAAGGACGGTGGTCGAATAGGACAGAACTGGACAGATCATTGATTGTGTAGTGTGAGGGGTGTTCCTTGTGTGCGTTCACTTTGAGATAATATACAAAGGACATGTAATATCTCTGCAAGTGGAGCGACCACTCGTTCGATTCGACGTAGAGGCTGTCTACGGGGCTGGTGCGAAAAGCACCCGTGGAAAGACGAATGCCCAAATGGTGGACTGGGTCAAGCATTTTCAAGGCGCTTGGTGCCGCAGACTGATAGACGATCGCCCCATAATCTAGGCGCGTGCGTATGAGGCTTTTATAAAGATTAATTAGACATTTTCTATCGCTGCCCCATGATGTCCGCGACAAGACCTTAAGTATATTTATAGCTTTCAGGCATTTGTTTTTGAGATTTTTGATGTGGGGTAGGAATGTTAACTTCATGTCTAAAATCATGCCTAAAAATTTGTGTTCGGTTTTCACAGCTAGCCGCTGACCGTGCAGGTCAATGTCCGGATCGGGATGGAGGCCTCTCTTTCTTGAAAATAAAACGCACGTGCTCTTTTGAGGATTAAAGCTGAACCCGTTCTCGTCTGCCCATTTGGTTACCTTATTCAAACCAAGTTGAACCTGCCGCTCGCACATTACGAGATTGCACGATTTAAAACCGATCTGCACGTCGTCGACATATGTGCAATAAAACATATTGCGTGGAATGTACAGATGCAAGGAATTCATTTTTATAATAAAAAGTGTGCAACTCAGGACACCACCTTGAGGCACTCCAGTCTCCTGGACAAATGTTCGAGACAAGACATTTCCCACTCGTACACGGAACGTGCGATTGGACAAATAACTTTCGATTATGGCCAGCATGTTGCCTCGGACACCTAAATATGACAGGTCTCGTAGAATGCCAAAGCGCCAGGTGGTGTCATAAGCTTTTGCCATATCGAGAAACACCGAGAGAAAAAATTGATTATGGACGAAAGCATCACGGATTTGTGCCTCGATACGTAAAAGATGGTCAGTGGTGGATCTACCCTCACGAAATCCGCACTGGTATGGATCCAGCAGATTGTTTGTTTCCAGGAAATGTAGAAGTCGGCGGTTAATCATCTTTTCGAAGAGCTTACACAGGCAACTTGTTAGTGCGATCGGCCGGTAACTGCTAACGGAGGATGGATCCTTACCTTGCTTTAGAATCGGGATAATAATGGCTTCCTTCCAGGCAGAAGGGATCTCGTCGGAAAACCAAACAGCATTATAGAGGCAAAGGAGGGCTTTTGAGTTTCAGAAGGCAAGTGTTTTAGCATTTCATATACGACCCGGTCAGAGCCTGGGGGCAGATTTATTGCAGCAGTTAAGTGATGCGTGTAGCTCAGCTAAACAGAAAGGTGCATTGTATGCCTCGTGTTTTGTGGGTTTCCGCTCTAGCTTCTGTTTTTCAATTCTTGTTTTGTGTCGTAGGAAAGCTTCACTATAGTGCGACGAGCTGGACACCTGTTCGAAGTGTTCGCCGAGGAAGTTCGCCTGGTCTTCCAAGCTGTCGCCTTGTGTGTTTACGAGAGGGAGTGAATGTGTTTCTCTTCCCACTACCCTGCTAACCATGTTCCAGACTTTCCCCCTCATGTGTGTATGAATTGATGCCTGATAAGAACTTTTGCCAACTTTCTCTCCTGGCCTGCCGGCGCGTTCTCCTGCCTTGGGACTTCACGTTTTTAAAGTTTGTAAGGTTTTCCGCTGTCGGAGAGTCCCGAAGCAGCTTCCATGCTTTATTTTGCTTCCTGCGCGCGTTTCGACATTCAGTGTTCCACCATGGGACACGTCGTTTGCCCGGCATTCCAGATGTTTGCGGGATGCATTTAATTGCAGCGTCCATGAGAAATGCTGTAAAGAACTGTACAGCTGCATCTATGCTTAAACCAGATAGGTCGGTCCATTTAAGTCGAGTAATCTCGTAAAATTGTTCCCAATCGGCTTTTTCTGTGAGCCATTTCGGAACCTGTGGAAGACATTCATTTTGTACTCGTGTGCTGAGAAATACAGGAAAATGGTCACTTCCGAAGGGATTATTGATGACTTTCCATTGGAGTAGGGGTAAAAGCGATGGAGATGCAATGCTGAGGTCTATGGATGAGTAGGTATTGTTAGCGAGGCTATAATATGTTGGTTCTTTTCGGTTTAGGAGACACGCGCCGGAAGAGAAAAGGAACTGTTCAATTAGGCGACCTCGATTGTCGCAGCGAGAGTCACCCCATAGACTACTATGTGCATTAAAGTCCCCTAGGACAAGATATGGTTCGGGAAGTTGATCTATTAAAGACTGGAATTCATGTTTATGCAATTGGTAGTGTGGAGGTATGTACAAAGAGAAAATGGTGACGAGTTTATTAAAAAGGACAGCTCGAGCAGCCACTGCTTCGAGGGACGTTTGAAGCGGTAGGTGTGTACATGCAATCCCTTGATTAACTATAATGGCGACACCTCCGGATGATGCCATGGCATCATCGCGGTCCTTTCGGAAAATAACGTAGCTACGAAGAAAGTTGGTGTGTTTGGATTTTAAGTGTGTTTCTTGTACACACAGCACTTTAGGTGAATGTTTGTGTAGAAGTTCTTGGACGTCGTCGAGGTTCCTGAGAAGGCCCCTGACGTTCCATTGTATGATTTGTGTGTTCATCATGAGAGTAAAGTAATGCTGTGTGTACGAGAGACAGGTATCTGTTGTTTAAATGGGAAGTCGGAACTCAAGTAACAGGGCCATCGTCAGGCCCCGTTATCGGCTTTTTAGTTTTCTTGGTGCGCTCCAGGGAGCTACGCCGATCTTTCGGCACCAAGGGTACCGTGGTGTCCATTGCCTCCTGGGAGGCACTGGATGCCCGCATATGCGAGCTGGGGAGTTCGTGTTTTGGACCTCGTCTCGTGAGACGAGGCCTTGAGACCTGACGACCCTGGAGTCTCCGGTCTCTCTTCGCGAGTAGGCGGAGTAGAGTGAACTACTGCCGCCTTGGGGGCAGGCGCCACAGCCGACGGCTCGCTCTGCGCGGGCCGAAGGAGTGGCGAAGGCCGGTGCGACGTTGCCCCCCGGCGCGCCGCATCAGCGTAGGGTGTGGAGTAGAAAGGTGCGCACCTGTTACGGGCTTCCTTGAATGAGATGTTTTCCTTTACTTTGAGAGTGATGATGTCCTTTTCTTTTTTCCAGTTTGGACAGGAGCGTGAATAGGCTGCGTGATCACCGTCACAGTTGATACAGTGTGGTGTGCTAGAACAGTTGTCAGAAGGGTGGCCTTGGCCTCCGCATCTTGCGCAAGTTTCCTACCACGGCAGCTCTGCGAGCCGTGGCCAAATCGTTGACATTTGTAACATCGTCTAGGGTTCGGAATGTATGGGCGGACGGTAAGCTTGATGTAACCTGTTTCTAATTCTGAAGGCAGTACACTGGATGCGAATGTTATTATGAGGTGCTTTGTAGGTATTTCTTTATTGTCGCGTCTGATGATGATTCGTTTGACATCAGTGACATTTTGGTCTTTCCACCCTTCTAGCAGTTCTTGTTCGGACAAGGCAAGGAGGTCTGCTTCTGAGACAACTCCGCGTGATGTATTCATGGATCGGTGAGGCGAAACAGATATTGGAAGGCTACCAAATGTTGTTAGGTTGCCAAGCTTTTCAAAGTGGTGTTTCTAGGGTAGTTCAAGCAGAAGGTCGCCGCTAGCCATCTTAGTTACCTTGTAGCCTGGTCCGAAGACTTCGGTCAGTGACTTTGAGACAACAAATGGTGAAATTGATCTGGCTTGTTTTTCTGGTGTTTCGCTATGAATGACATGGAACTTTGGATACGATAGGCCGGAGCGGTTGAAACATGAGAGTTCTTCGGTGCGTACTCTTTTGTGAGGGAGACGATCGAGTAGTCGTGGAAATGAAGGTGTTCCCATCATAGTTTTGTTTGTTTCGGCAGCAATGGCGGCCACCCACCATGCAGTCCTACTTGGGGACGCTGCAGTACTTACATGTATAAGGCTGCAGACGCCAGCCGTATATTGCCGCTATAACCAAATATAACTACTCAAGGTTGAGTAACTACACAAGGTTAACCCTTGCCGCCCGGAACAATCGGAAGTAAACGGAAGAGAGGAGTAGACAGGAAAGATATAAAGTGAAAGCGAAAGACGAAGATGTAGGTAGAGAAGGAAAGGAAAGGGCGACTGCCGATTTCCCCGGGCGGGTCAATCCCGGGGTGCCGTCTACGTGAAGCTGGGGCCAAAGGGGTGTGTTGCCTCTGCCGGGGGGCCTTAAAGGTCCAAACACCCGGCGTCAGCTCAACCCCCAGGATCCCCTTTTCCCCGGACACGGCAGAGCCACGCACGGCGAGGCGTGGGAGGAGGTCAAGGCCCCCCCGTTGGCTCGGGTCCGTGGTGTCGCCACACACCAAACGCCTGCTCGCGCAGACGCCCCTGCGGGGGGCTTTTAATTAACGCGCACGCTGCGAATTTTTATTGTTCAACAACGCACAGGAGAAATCTCCCACCGGCACCACCTTGGAGGTCAAGATCCATTGCCATATATACGGGATGGACAGTGAACGGTTGTGCAGCGCGAGCAGTCCGGTTTTTTCAACCAAGAAACTCGCTAGCAGACGCTGCCTGCGTCGGCGTCGCGAGGCGAGAGAGGGGGGTAGCGTAGGAGAGGAGAGCGAGGGGGGCGACGCGCATGCGCAGTGGGGGTGTGGACGCTGTGGGCAGGGATGCCTAGAGGGGGGGAGCGTATTAGAGGAGAGAGAGGGGGGGACGCGCATGCGCAGTGGGGAGCGCGGGGAGGGATGCCTAGAGGAGAGAGAGGGGGGAGCGTAGGAGGGGAGAGAGGAGGGGAGGCGCATGCGCAGTGAGGGTGTGGTTGCCGCGGGGAGGGATGCCTAGAGAAGAGAGAGGGAGAGAGGAGGTTTTTTATTTATATTTTTTTTAAAGGGCTTGCGCATGCGCAGTATGGGTGGTCACGCCGCCCACCACCACCACCGGATTAAGCTTCGCCATCAGATGCTTCACATCTAACACCTGCCGGCGCTTACCTCCTCAACCTATCCTCCTCCTCCGCGGACAACGCTGGACAACGCCGGACAACGCCGGACAACGCCGGATGCCTGACATAGCCCGACTATGAAATGCATTCGCATTTAAAACAGGCCGTAACCTGGAGGTTGTTACAAACCAACACTTTCCCCAGCCCGGCGATCCTACGTCTCTGTTATCCGAGTCAATACCCGACGGACGTGTGCAAAGCGTGCGGGGAAAGAGCCACACTGCGGCACATGCTTTGGGAATGTGCCGGGAAAATAAATGTCGCTGCCGCCGCTCACTACGCGACGCATGCTAGGCAGGGACAAACTGCGAGAGCAATCTTTGCTGCTACCACCGCGCGAGGGCAGGGGCCGGCCGCCGCCGCGGCTGCGGGCACTTCTGCGGATCAGCTGCGTCGGCGTCGCTGCCGCTGGGAGGCGGCACTCACCAGCGACAAGCTTTCCGACCAGCTTTGGGCCGTCCGGCAAGCCGAAGATGCCGCCCGGGTCCAAGGACTTCCCGCCGTCATCTGAGGCACCGCCATCATTGACGGAGAGTGGGACGGAACAGGGGGCAATCCCCTCTACTCCCCGCCTCGCCCGAAGGAGCCGGACTTTAAATAAAGTTTATTCATGCATTCATTCAACATAACGAGAAACGTTACGAGGAGGACAGGTAAAAGCTGTGAGAACAGCTTGAAGGGCCCTGACCCTCTACTACACACTGTTGCACAAAAGCGTGCGGAGCACTTGCGGAGATATGCGTGAGTTACAGAAACGTCGTTACGAAAGTAGGGATTTTGGAACAGGCACAAATAAATAAGGTGAAACACCTTAGCTGCACGCCAAAATCTGACAAGGATAACTCAAGATCACCTAACGTACGTGAAAAAAAGAATGCGGAAAAAGTGAAAAAGGAATAAGGTTATGACAAATCAAGCGTAGTCATGGGATAATAAAACCATAACGTGCCAGATAGAATAAATAGGCTAGCGTGCATGAGGAAATGCTGAACACTTCCGCGTCACAAGTGCAGTCTGATTAGGCAAAGAGAATGGCCTCTTTGGTATTCCATGATCCAACTTCCTACTGCGGAAACAATAGACGAGAAAGAAGGTAAACAATTATTTCATGCGCATATTCGATCCGTTTATAAAAAAAAACGGATTGTCTGCACATTATCAGAATATTTCCACGCTACGCTCCATATATTAGCGGCTTCACATCAATTATGCACTGCGTGAACCTTCATAACTGCGTTACTACAGGGGGAAACGCTCCTCTGCAAAAACTAACGCAATGTACAAATCACAATATAGCAGCAATTGCGCTGTTTTACGTTTGCCAGTTCCTAACTGTACCGAAATACCGCTGCTTTGCAGTACTGTTCTTGCCGAAACCGAGCTCGTTTTATTAAAACATTTGATGTCGTTGCAGCAACATGAATAACAAGAAGCATAGGGGAATATGTCTATATAGTTTCGTAGTTTTACGAAAATTCGAATTTTTGAAGAATGCACTTGCAGTAGTATTTTGATAAAAGTGGCCGCTCCCGAATTTTGCTAGCTTTCGAAATATCAAAGAAACGTCAGAGCATTGCGTCAGTTTATGCTTTTCTTTTTCAAAATTTTAAAATACCGTTCATTACAAGCTTCACATGATGCATTGTCTAAGGAAGAAAATAAATGTAAATCGAAGGGTTCGTTTTCTTTGTTAGACACAATATTAATGAGAATTAGCTGACAATTATGCCAAGGAAAGTATAGGGGATGTTATTTGAAGTAATTGTAGTGTAACTGTCAAGAAAGAAAAGTGGACGAAAAGATAACTTGAAGGTCTCGTTCTGGCAGACTTGGTGCCTTCAGGTGGTATGCGAGGGCTTATTAGTCAGCTGCCAGCTCGTAATAAGATCACGTGCTACGTCGCGCCAACAAGCAAAAAGAGTGTTCCACACTCGCCGTTATGACAACAGGCGGCGCTGACTGACGCTCCCACGTTTAAATGCACATATATACCATATAAAATGGACGGAGGAATGGCAGCCACCGTAGCTCAGTGGTAGAGCATCGGACGCGTTATTCGAAGGTCGCAGGTTCGGTCCCTGCCGGTGGCAAGTTATCTTTTCGTCCACTTTTCTTTCTTGACATTTACATTGCAATTACTTCAAATACCATCCCCCTGTACTTTCCTTGGCATCATTGTCTGTTAGTTCTCATTAATATTGTGTAAGGAAGGCAGTCGGAAACTGAGCTGTATTTTGAAAGAACTCGTCGCGTTATGCTTGGCGCGTGTAGTTTTTTCGGCATTGTAGTTATTCACTTGCATGTAGAACTACGAATCAGGTTTACAACAAAGCTTGAGAACTGCTGGTAAAGCACTTAAATCCCAATTAAATGGCATATCTGCATGTGGCATGGAAGCCCCACAAACACGGATTCATTTGATATGGAGTACACCAAGAAATCCAGAAGTCTGATACGTGCAGAATAACACTCTTCAGAGCTGTGCGTACAAAGTAAAACCCGAGGAAACATTTTTTTATAACCTACACCGTACCGTACAAAAGAATGAAGACGCAGCCTGTTTAGTATTCACATAAAACATAGCGGAGTGTGTTCGCTTAAAGGGACCCTAAACCACAGCGAGTTCAAAGGCGACAGAGTAGTTTATTTCTCGCCTTCGCTACTCTTCCTACAAGCGTCATCTCCTCGTTGCCACTTACTTCTTCATAACAAACGTGGAATGCCATCACTAAGGGTTGAGCCAGTCGGTATTTCGCGCTTTTCTACTACACGCTGTTATCTCCGCTTGCGCACTCGCAAACGCAGAAAACGAAATGAAATCAGTTTATCGCGCGCGATAGACATGCGAGACAAGACAGAACGGGCATGCGACTGCATGGTAGCCTAAAGCAGGGTAGCCGATAGTTCACAACGGATAGTTCATACCTCTCGTATATCGACCAATCGAGAGCTTATTTCATCCTGACGTCACGTTAACAGGCTGTTGACGTCACGAATTGTGCCAGGAAAACGAGAAACGCCGGGAGAGAATAGCGCGCTCGTGCTTCATATTTTCAGAGGCTGTTTAGTGGCCCTTTAAGGCATGCGCGGCGTGACGGAAATAGAAAGAAAAAAGAAATCAGTTCATCGCAAGCGATCACGTCATGTTTTCCCCGACGGCATCGACTTGTTATCTGGCTCCAGAATTATTCGGTCACTGAATACCCAGCTGTATCGACAGGGATGTGGGAAAGCCCCCCACGGAAGTGAAGGAAGGGGCATGCAGGGAAGGGTGTTTCTGCTCCACTGACCTGAAACCTGGGTAGATGCGAAGCTTTCTGTGTGCTCCGGTGTTTCCCAAAGCAAAATCTTTACTCCCCTAGTGAAAAAATCCGTATGTACGGAAGATACGGATCCGTACATACGGAATTATGGTATTACGGATCCGCATGATACGGATCCGTATGATACGGATCCGCATGGTACGGATCCACATAATCCATATATATGGATTATACGGATCCGTATCCTCCGGATATGCCGTATGATACGGCTGGTCGTGCGGATTTGTGGTCGTGCGGAAACCGCATGATACGGCTTACATATATACCTTTTCCGCATCAGATACCATATGAAATGTATCCATTTCGAGATACTAAAATATATCTTCTGTAAGGCAAAACTGACTTCTACAAGGGTTAATTGTTGTGTGATTTTGGTTTAGCGAGTCCATACAATGCAGACAAGGTCGTCCATGAAGTCAGAACTTGTTGGAGGACAGCTTAATCAAGAGATAAAAGTAAACTGAATAATATTTATTCTGCACATGTACGCGCAGAATAAGCGTAAACGACGTGCACTGTCAGATGACAACACCCTCGCATGCACCACGCAGAATAACCACAAACAATGCGCACTGTCAGACAAGACGACACCCTGGCACGCACCACCACACACGCACTTGTTCACGTCTGCCACCACTGGTTATGCTCCATGTGTCGAGAATGTAGAAACAGTGGCAGTTGTCACACGTAGAGTAAGCGTAAACAATGCGC
Organism: Rhipicephalus appendiculatus; assembly: GCA_030522465.1. Lineage (NCBI taxonomy): Eukaryota > Metazoa > Arthropoda > Arachnida > Ixodida > Ixodidae > Rhipicephalus > Rhipicephalus appendiculatus. The sequence continues at coordinate 92,476 of JALIZH010011766.1, forward strand.
ACTGTCAGGCGACACGACACCCGGGCACACACCAATCAGAATAAGCATAAACAATGCACACTGTCAGATGACACGACACCCTGGCACACGCCACAACACATGCACTTGTTCCCATCTGCCACCACTGACCATGCTCAATACTGCGAGGATGTAGAAACAGCAGAATCTCTCACACAGTTCCTGCCATTGCAAGGTAATCGCATTGACCCGCCATCCTTAACTGCAATGAAGGCATGGTGTTCTCACTGGCGGGTAAACCTTTGAAGCTGTAATGCCAAGCAAGCGGGAAACGTGGTGGAGCAAGCAAAGTCCATGGTAACACAAAAATACGTGGTTCTCCGATGTAACTAGAGTTGTGGCAGGTCGCGTCATGCACCTTCGGGTTCCCAAGGTGTTACGAGATCCTGCAGATTATAAACCTTTCCTGCAGGCACACACACACACACACCTGTCACCATTCGGTTGCAATGTAGACAACAGCTAGCCGACGGGCGCCTATTCACTGCCGCACAACCACAGGACATCCAACGCCTAGCTGGTTGCGAAGGGCAGGGCAGCCGCTTCAGCACTGGCGTTCCAGGTATCCGGCCAGGATGGCTACAAACGCTTACGGGTATATCAGCAAAGAATCGCAGCAGCAAGGAAACATCGCAAGCGCGATTGCTTAGACGCGGCAGCGTGCGATACACTGGCAGGAGCGCCTCAAGCCACGAAAGCCAAGCCCAACGTAGGTGGTGGCGCGCCGCGGTGGAATGTAGCGTAATACCATCGTGGGTGAGAGGGAAAGACGACGGTCGCCGAGGGAGCGTTTGACGGGCACAGAAAGTATAGAGGAGGCGACACTCCTCTCTACCTAAGAAGGGAGGAGGCCCCTCCCTTTTTGGTGACAAGAGGGAAGAGGGGGCGCCCCCCCCCCCCGTGCGCTCGCCTATGGTCATGGGTTCAGGTAGAACACCACGCTTTCCGTATACTACTTATTGCCACGTGGATCTTTCCGCATAGCACATACGGATTCCGTTTGTTCTTTCCGTATCCCATGTGGTTTCCGCATGTTCCGTATCATACTTTCCGTATATTCCGTATCGCCGTATGAGTCGATCCGTATAACAGATACGGCATCCGCATGTTCCTTAAGGCTACATCCGTACGCCCATACGGAATTCCTTATGTACCATATGATACTTCCATATGTTCCTTACAATTTCCGTAAGCATCCGTATACGTCCGTACAAAATCCATATATTTTATACGGAAAATATGCGGAATCCGTATGTTTTCCGTATGACGGCATGCGGATTTTTTCAGTAGGGTCTTGACTGCTTTACTCGCCACCGGTCCACAATGGCACCCTCACTTTGCAGATATGTTTCACGAAGTGGTGTTTCAAATAGATAACTTTACCGTAGAGATGCGCCTTTGTGTCTGTGGTTACGGATTAGAAACTTGAGCGCCTTGGTAAACTTCTTCCGGGATTCTGACACCGCTGCTAAGCCAAGCATAATGTTTTAGACAGTAACAACGAATCTTGAACTCATGGTATACATCGTAAGGACCTGTGGTGACTAGTGGGATTTACCCACTTTCTGTGGCGCATACCCGTTTATGATTGACCATGACGACGACATGACATGCCAACAAGCTGAAATAGTAAGGTGCTCCCCAGAAACTTCAGCTTAATATAGAAAGGCGAAGGAGACGGTGCGCTTTTACCAACTCGTTTCTAGCTTACGCCGAGCATCTATTAGAAAAATTTACAACACAGCAGCCCTAGAGGCCGCGTGTTATCGGCGAAACTATTCTCGGTGTATTGCGCGAGACCACACGCTGTGGCAGCAGCTTGGCAGGTAAAGTTTCTTGCTGCTAAGCTTGGCGATGCTGCTTAGCCGAATTTCGATGCGGTCGAAATGCAACTACACCTGTCTCTTTCCACTCAGGTGCACCTTAACGAGCCTGGGTTATTAATATGGAATCCCTCAATACAGCGTACACCATAATTGTATCGCCGTTCTCACACGTAAAAACCAAGAAGTTAATTTAAAATAGTGCGAGATAGCGGAAGTACAAAAGATTAAACAACATTGCGAATGTTCTTTAGTCAGAATTAGAGCGGGTCTTGCTTTGGGGAACCAATTAAACGCATCAAATGTGAAGATCACCTTGCGTATAACATCCGAGATTTCAAAAATTTGAATAACTGCAAAGTTTGTCTATGTGCGTTACTAAAGAAGCACGCTCTGATTTTTCGGTGGGAACTAGCACTTTCGCGTGAAATAACTGGAATGGCCACGTTATCAAAGTTCCAAAGAAGTGTATTCTGCCAGAGGTTGAATATTGCCCGTCGAATTCACTCTCAGATTTCTCAACTCTGCTGGGAGAACGCTGCCAGCAAGGATATGACTGTCCGCCAGGCACCACCGCTTGCCATTCACGACATGCCTTTCAGTGGTATAACAAGCATCTCACAAAAGACGGTGCAGCCATGCATCAGAAATGCAGACCATGTCAAAATGCACGCTCCGCTCAAGCGAGACTCAAGTTCATGTGCCTTCGATCGCTGTGCTCAAACATTTCTCTATTTGTTGTTACTCCTTACCACCGCAAGAATTTGTAGCCACGTAACCATGTATCTGAACGAGCGTAGTCTACTGAAGTTGTTGGAAACTTCACACCAACATATATAGTAATAGAAAACTTCAGGGTTTCCCTTCAGGGGGGAGCAAAGGTACGACGCAGCGGCTCCCCTCCCTATTATGTTAATGCCATGGGGCTGACATTGCGCCCCCCTCCTCCTAGGTGACTAGGAGAGGGGGGCGCCCCCTCCCCCTGCTGCCCCACCCCCCTGTGCGCACGCCTATGCTAATAAGTCTTAACTACGCGCATAATTGTTTTAACTGAAAGCAAATTTTCACTAAGCACGGAGCTCGCTATGAATATCGCTTGTGCAGGTTTCTTAAAAGAAACTAAAAATAGACTTTCTGAAAAAAATGTCAGTTTCATGACTTTCAAAAGAGGTTGAATGGCTCGTTTATTAAGTGCTGTGGAGCTATTTTTATTCCCACGATCGTGATATAGATTTCGTGCAGTAACTCTGACGGAATCATTCAATTTTATGCTAGCCATGCAGTACCTCTTGTGTTTCTTTTCGCAGTCATTAGTTTATCTCCTGAATTTCAACTACTGAATACGCAGTAAAGGTTGCATTACGTAGCCGTCTGAATTTGGGTAAACGTTAGCTGAAACTGTCTTGAAATTTGTTGCACCCAGTTTCGTTTGGTATCTTTACGTTTCCATTCCGTAGCCTCTAAGACGAAGCACGCTAGTTGTTTACACAACTGCAACTACATAATGTTTCTGAATGTGTGATAATGTTGAAGTAATGGATAATAAATCATGGATAATTGATGCGCGCTGCCTCGTTGACGTTGTTTTTGAAGAAGATAAACGATGTCGACGCCGCATGTTGGTGCAACAACCTCTCAAACCCCCCTTAATTAGCCCACCTCTCGAAGGTGTCAGGTTCACACTGACACCTTCGAGAGGTTCGAAGAAGATTCAGTGTGAACCTGACACCTCTCGAAGGTGTCAGGTTCACACTGACACCTTCGAGAGGTTCACACTGACACCTTCGAGAGACTGCAAAGTTGTGACACCTGGTGTCACAACTTTGCAAACCCCTTGATTAGCCCACCTCTCGAAGGTGTCAGGTTCACACTACGCAAGTTATTAAGGGCGCTCTCGTGGATGGTATACGTGGGAGTACATTCCAATTCGTTGTTGGTAATGATGCAGCGGACGACAGGAGGTTGCTTCTGAAGCTTCCACACATCGTCGAAGAGCTGTGATGGCTTGGCTGGCGTAGACACTGCAGTTTATTCTGTTCTTTCTTTTGTTAGCAAAGTGCGCAACATGCGTCTCGGCGAACGAGTTTCTAGCCAGAATTCGCGCAGCACGAAGGCGATTCTTACTAAGGTGATTTAACGGGCACAGGTGTAGCTCGCTGGATTCGTTGCCTCTCGCTCGGGAACAGTTCTAATGGGTAAGTTCGCTTGGATTAGCTCTTAATGTACTAATGGACCCCTTGCGCAACGGGAAGTTGGTCATGGCGGAGCATTCGCACATGCCTGGTAGCTATTATACCGCTGTTCACGCTCATTACCACACCACCTGGGTTGAAAGCAGCGTGGCGTCATAATGGCTTCCCAGTAACGGCTAATTGTTAGTCTCTGAAGTTATGCTTTCCATATTGTCATTCTTCACTTTAATAATTTAGGTAGAAATTTTACGGCTGGTTTATAGATATTAAAATTTGCCATCGTTTTCTCTGATATTCGTCGCAGTAAAATTACCGGTCGATACAAAGCATCACGGTGTTTTTAAAGCCTTGAAAGGATCGTGTAGGTTCCGTGACCTATAATCCTTTGTTTTGCTTAGTAGTGCTGCACGATTTTTATGAATTGTTCCTTAGAAGTGAAACCTCACTCATTAATGAAGCACCGTCAGGTGGTGTACCTGCTCAGCTTCTTGATAGCCGCCAATGGTATCGTTTTTTAGGTACATGTTATGATAGCTCATGCTATAATAATATGTTCTGTTGTGACAGCGGATAACATAAAGAGAAGACAAGTAATATCTAAGGTAAAAAAGAGGACATACTACAATGAGACAGGTAGCGGCAAAATGCAGATTTATTAAGGCGAAAGCCTCAGATGCCTCATGAAAGGCGAAAATTGACTGTCGAAGGCAGTGGCGTCTAGCGGCATCGCGCGTCGGCCACGTCACTATGAGTGGCGCAAGAAATCATCATCACGCAACGACGTCACCATATGACGTCATCATGGTGTGACAGGTTGCCAGAATTTTTATGTCAGCGTGTGTTCCCACGATGACGTCCACACATCAGATCTTAGCTTGGTCAAACATTGGCTGTTCACGGAGAGGCAGCTCAGCTGCAGAAAGCTAGCACGGTCTACGATCATTGAGCAGTGGCGTAAATAATGGGGGGGGTCAGGGGGGTCCTGACCCCCCCTGTGTTCAGGCTGGGGGGGGACACCCCATGCAAGTGTCCCCCCCCTCGAGATTTATCATCCAAATGTCATATTTCAATTTCTTTACAGTCAAGGACGACGCACTCTCCGTAAAACCAACCCTGAAATCTGAAGCACTTTCATTGAACAGAAACTTACTTCTAGCCGGTACACACGATGGGGAATAGCTTTATGCGTTAGTAGAAAACGTGGTACAATTTTTATTGCATAATTTAACGCGAATGATACAGCTGCAGAAATGCTAGCGCCTGCTTACGAGTCGCTATTAGAAACTTCGCCATGCGATGTCGCTTACTATTGGATACTCAGTGCTATTTTTTCTGACCAGGCGCCGATGCTGATGCTTGTTTTGTAATAATAATAATAATAATAATAATAATAATAATAATAATAATAATAATAATAATAATATTATTATTATTATTATTATTATTATTATTATTATTATTATTATTATTATTATTATTATTATTATTATTGTATGTGAATGCATAATTTTAATTTTATATGATTACAAATAAAGCATATATATAAAAAACAAAATGGCCGCCATTGCAAGATGTGGGTCCCCCTTTGTGGTTTTTATGGATTTACGCCACTGTCATTGAGGCAGTATGAAATCACGTTAGGTGGATAAATAACTCGGAGGGGCACGGGGGACGTCCAATACATCGAGTGACAAGTAGAAGCAGATGCCTTTCGTATTCCGGTCGTCTGAGGTGAGTACATAAGGAACCCTGTGAGTTTCTTTTTTTCTTTTTCTCTTGTTCCAGCTCAGATCTATAAAAATGGTGCAGTTTAGTGGATCAAGTATATTTCTGCTCTGTTTTAGCACAACGCTTGGGCATGTCCCAGAAAGTTTCCAGTACCAACGATGTCCATTTGCTCGAAGGGTTGAAAGGGCAGAAAGCATATTCTGTTGGGTGGGCTTTCTGAAAGAGCGTGCAGCCAGCTGGCGCTCCTTGCTCAGACAAACTCTGGCGGTTAGAGCAGTATAAAGTTTCAGAAGATCCTACATTTGATGTATAATGTTGGCTGTAGGATAATAAGCACGCGCTCACATTAATAGTACACTGCGATGGATTAGACGCCATCGTGCACATCCAGAAACAGAACAGCAATTGCTACCAATACCTGGCAATTTTAATGCACATACATGCGCCAGTATGCAGGCATGGTGTGCAGCAATATTGGTTTGTGCAGCCAATGTGGAGGCAATCTTTGAAAATAAAGTGGACAGACTAGACTTGTGTAAAAAATGAGCACACGGTTGTCACCGTCATACAAGCTCCACTGAAACGTCAACAAATCATTATACTTTAGCCCTGATGCTGTGTCGGCTGTAGGTCGGTTTACTCAAGTTCGGCCACTGCAAATGTTGGGAGACTACAAATCATCTCTTGCGCCTCAATTTCACCAAGATCACCGGTGTCTCTAGTGTGCCTTGAGAAAATTTGATGACCGGCATTTTACTCAAGAAAAGACATCGGGAGCGTGGCTCCACGACTGATCAGCCCAGAAAGCCACACAAGCCCTCCTGCAATTTTTGGAGGCAGCAGAATTAAGAAGTCGAGTGTAGACACCCTCAACTGCACGTTTGTGTTGCGAATTATGTACGCTCATGTATTCTCTCTTTGTCTCTGTCCCTCTCTCACTCATTCATTCGCCTCACTCTTTGTAGGGTAGCAAACCAGACATAGCCTAAGTAGCATGCCTGCATTTCCTGTATTCCCTCTTTCTCTCTAATAATATTGATTTTAAATTCGTGCGCGCTCATACGTGGCTACCGTGAAACCATTGTGTTCTAAATAGCGGTTGCTTGTATTTCTTCACATTCATTACTAGCGCCATGAGTGGAAAAACAAAACATAGAGGTGGTATTAGACACAAAATAGCATTGCGAATTTCCGCTGCGTAATTATATCTTCATTTTTCGCACTCTCTACACTAGAAATTTACTTCACAGCTTACGAACGTGTATTGTTCTTTAAAACAGCACGAGAAATAACATACAAAAAAGTGAGACCTACCAGACCGTCCGTTCATACTTCGCAAATTTATGATCCACCAACCGACTAAACAAGGCCGTATTTGACATTACACACTCTCATATCATCAGAAGTAACGAAACGATGCAGCGAGCATAATTCTGATTGTGAATATTTGAAGCGACAGTGCGAAACTCCTTCTTGCGCACAGCCCCTGCGTGTCTGCCTCAGATTCTCCTTCGAGTTCATCTGCAAACTGTCGCGGAGCATGTTTATCGTCTTGCTGAGTGCTGCCACACCGCGTCATTACTACAAAATGCAGGCTTGCCAGCACAGCTCACTGATGCGATGGTTTCTATCAACCGTGTTACGTCGCTATCCGTTCGCAAACGACTCCTTAGCTTTTCTTCATTCGACGCGGCTTCCTTGCTTGGTAGTAGCTCCAGATCTGTCAATACAGATGAGCTCATTATTTTTCCAGCTCAACGAGAAACGACCGAGAAGAAATGTATGAGAGCCACACTTGGTACGAGAGTGTTCGTGGCAACATGAGAACCATTAGAAGAAGCTTTTCAAGTTCCTGGTGAGATAGTACAGAATAAGGAAAAGACAGTTGTGGAGATCATTGGGGCAAAAGATTGATCGTTAGAGCTCATGTTGCGTCAGCACATAATTCATTGAGTTACCCGGAAGAGAACTGGCGTTTCTTCGGGTGATTTTAGATACTTTGTAGTCACGCCTTTGTGACATGCGCGTTAGCTCTTCTTCACGCACGTACATTGGTGGATGTTGCTTGAAGTAAGCGTTTGTTGAACGTTAACGCTTGTGTTGTCTTGCCTTCTATGTCCGGGCCCTGTCTCTAGGCTTACGCTATACAACTGACGTTATGTACCAAGAAGTCCATGTTCCTATCCTAAAGAAGCTGTTTTGCTGCATTAACTTCTTGTTATAAAGCGCATTAATGGCGTAATAACCAGAAACACGTGGTTCACTTAACAAAACACGTTGCGGGGCCAGTTTTAAATAAGAAACACGTGGTTGTTTGAGCAGTCCAAATAGTAATGCTTTTTCTATTGTACTGCAAAAAGCAGTTACTATGCAGGGCACATTTTGCTCCGATTGTCTTTTATAAAATTAAATTCATATATTAGTACGATAGCGTTAAAAAACTGCGTTCCCAGAAATTGCCGGTGTCAGGCCCTTTGATTTCGAGCACAAAATCAGCGTTGTCCTTGAGTGAAAAATAAATAAAGTTGCAAATAAACTAAAATAATAAACATATTTGGCTAGAGTGAGATTCGATCCCGCGCCTGCTGCAAGCAGGTGTTGTACAGCAGAGCCACGGAATGCTTCGAAAGTGCCTCGAAAAAACCACAAAGCATTGTATGAATGTCATGTAGTGGGAGGAGTGTCCTTAACGCATGTAATATTGCGTGTCAAAAGCGTAGAATCGCGCCAGGTGTCAAAACATGTCAATTGCGCAATAGACGGATGTTTTCAAGATCAACCCATTACAAAGTGGTCTGACATATTTGGTGATCCTCATCAGCAAAAGCATAAACAAACAAAGTGAGCCCCTGCGTAGCTTCACATACATGTTGCCTTGCGTACGCGTAATGGGCTCTTCGCTGATTCGCAGAAGGATTCGCTTAGTGGGCACTTCGCAAGTGTACCTGCGGTAGGAATTCTAGGATAGATTGAAACGACCAATGTTACGCGCACAGTCGTTCGCTTCCGTACGGCAAGGTTGAGGCATTCACCGAGAACCGAAGGGTAGGCTAGCAATTGAGAAGGTGATGCGCACGGGGCCTGATTACACTATCGCGGTGTACTCTTCAGAGCAAAGCTCAAGCGCCCTCGAAGTTTTTACTGTTGATACAGATTGGCTGTTTCCTGTAGATTTCTACGCGTATAATACACATGATATAAACCAATTTCCTGGCGCTTTCCAACGCACTTCCTGGAGGGTGTTGTAAAGCCTACAACAATTCTACGTCCTAATAAATCAACTTATGCACTGCATGGCTTGGCCCATTTGCACTTTTCGTTCTGCCTCTTTTTCCAGGTGTGATGAGTATTGCTAAGTTGAAGCGAGGCTTGATATTTAGCCTGGTTACCGCATCTAAGTACGGGGATTTCTCAAAACGCACTTTTCAGCTGAGACATCATCTTGAAGTTGTACTATCGTTTGAAGGCTGTGAATGCCGCGATAGTTCCTCAACTACTGCTCAAAGATCACGAAGATACAAACAACAATGGTTCAAAAATGAAGGCAGCTTCGGCCTAGTGTTGCCTAAACTGAAGCGAGAAAACCTGGTCTTATCCCACCCCCCTTCCAAACCACGTTCGTGCTGCCACCATCAATGGATGTTATTGTAGCATGGAAAACATGAGAGAATCCCTTTCCTGTAGTACATTTATTGAGAAAAAAACTATCGACACGAACGCACTTTTTATCCCTACTACGAACGAAGAAAACAACTGTTGTGGCAAAAAGACGTTCCTACTCAATACGTGCACCCTAACTGTATCTTTATAAATCATTTTGTACGTGGCGCAAAGCTGGAAACATAAAAATGGAGCGGAGGAAAGAAAGAGACAGAGGAGCGCCAATCTTTTTTTTTATCATTTTAACCCACTGGAAATTATTAACCGAATGTAATCTTTCATCCGCCCCATTTTCACGTTTCCAGCTTTGCGCCACGTACAAAATGTTCAGCAAACTTAGTCACCAACTCGCCCAAAAACAAGTTCTTCTAGAGTACATTTGCTTATTAATTTCCAGTGGGTTAAAATGATAAAAAAAAGAAGATTGGCGCTCCTCTGTCTCTTTCTTTCCTCCGCCCCATTTTCATGTTTCCAGCTTTGCGCCACGTACAAAATGTTCAGCAAACTTAGTCACCAACTCGCCCAAAAACAAGTTCTTCTAGAGTACATTTGCTTATTAATTTCCAGTGGGTTAAAATGATAAAAAAAGAAGATTGGCGCTCCTCTGTCTCTTTCTTTCCTCCGCCCCATTTTCAGGTTTCCAGCTTTGCGCCACGTACAAAATGTTCAGCAAACTTAGTCACCAACTCGCCCAAAAACAAGTTCTTCTAGAGTACATTTGCTTATTAATTTCCAGTGGGTTAAAATGATACAAAAAAAGAAGATTGGCGCTCCTCTGTCTCTTTCTTTCCTCCGCCCCATTTTCATGTTTCCAGCTTTGCGCCACGTACAAAATGTTCAGCAAACTTAGTCACCAACTCGCCCAAAAACAAGTTCTTCTAGTGTATCTTTATCAATCATTTTGGTCTCTTCTGGTCGTTTCCTTGTGACCTTTGAAATAGGCAAGAGAGGCTCCATGTGCACAACCCTAGATCATCGCAAATTGCTGTAGCTGACCATGTCAGGAAAGGAAAGGAACATATACGAGCAGCGAGTGCCCGTTGCTCTGAACCTGCCCGTATTGCCCACTGGAGGGCCATTCTGTGGAAAAAGCGTAGAACAGGCTGATTAACGGCACATCTAAAATTTTACGGAATTGGTTTAGCTTGTTGGCCTCCCATCAGCGAGATAAATTTTAATCGCGGGTACAGGGTAATGGTGGGCAGAGCTGTTTCTGTGCCTATGCGTTTGTGTTCGTGTAGTACGCTATTTGCGAAAAAAGTTTTTACGGTATCGGTCATTTGATTCGACGCCAAATGAATGGTACCCTGCTGCATTAGTATAACTTGGGTTTCAGCCTTTCTAAAGCACCTGCCAAAAATCCAGATTATTCGACGAATGAAACCAGCATGAAAGATGATTAAGTGATAGGGTGGTGAACGGTTAATCGTTAATAGATGAAGAATTCCGGAGGATGTCTGGAACTTTTTAAGAAGGCGAAAGCGAAAGCCTACCCGGACCCATAGCGATGTGGAATGAAGCTGTGAGCCCCGGCAGTAACGTCTACAAGACGCGAGAGCACGATGCGAGCGTGGTGCCGCAGTTTCCAGAATGGTGTACGGGCTTCACCACTAGCACTTCCCTCCCCTACTCAAGGAGAGCCACCGCGCTTGCTCTCCACCAGTACTGCGCTGCTGCCCATGCGAACGCCGCTATGATCAAGTGGATGCGCAGCCTAATGAGCGCTGGGACGCGGTAGAAAAATTGAAGGACACCTTGTACATTCTAAAGTGTGTTTGGCGAAAGCGTGTGGCCGTTCCACTGACTATGCCATGTGTTTTTTTTTCTTTTACACTCTCAGTGGGATAACACACAAAGCGAACATGTTCGTGTTTTCTTTTTTAATTTTTTACCGCGAGTCGCAGCGAGACGCGAGAATAATCTTCCTCCGTTCGCATGCGTTAGTCTTTTCTAGCGCTTTGTGCATTGTGCAAACGCCATAGCGTTCCAGCGCTTAAATTGACGGGCCCTTTGTAAATTCGAAGGTGTATTCCGTGAACGCCTGTGTCCATTGAGACGGCGTCGGTCAGAATGATTGCAAACGCTGGGCACAGCGAAGCTACGCAAGCAAAGAGCGAGCGCTGTAGAGTCCGACGCGACCGGCGTCCGTTTGCGCATCCCGGCGGCCACCTGGCTCCGTGCCAGAGCTCGGATGGACGGGACGGACGGACGGACATGGACGGACGGATAGACAGACAGACAGACAAACAGACAGACAGACAGACAGACAGACAGACAGACAGACAGACAGACAGACAGACAGACGGACGGATGGACAGACGGACGGACAGACACCGGACGGACGGACGGACGGACACTGGACGGACGGACGGACACTGGACGGACGGACGGACGGACGGCGGACGGACGGACGGCGGACGGACGGACGGACAGACGGACGGACGGACACCAGACGCACGGACACCGGACGGACGTGAGCATGAGACATTAAAGGCTTTCGCCTTAAAATAGTTTCGTTGTAAGGGTGGCGTCTGGAGGATTAGCAAAGCGCGAGAACAGGAACGCGTGCGAAGCGGAGGTAGATTAGTCTCGCATCTCGCTTCGATCCGCCGTAAACATTTAAAAAAAACGCACAAATTCCGTTTTTGTGTTTTATTATTGCCCTCAAGTTTTATTCATCGGTTAAAAAATCAAATTACACAAGCTACACTTCGTGTCAAATAATTATCGGAGTGTACCGTTCTACTGTTGACGACGTCACAGCACAGTCGTCTACGTAGAGGGGCGACGTCGCAGCACTAGGATTTACGTAGGGCCATTCCATCATGTACGTCATCCCCCCATTCTCTGGGCGCGCGCCCGCGAGAAGGGCTAGCAGCGTTGAGCTTGCAATTTGAGCCATTTACGCGGTGCGTAGCGTTGCAAATTTCGGCAGGCGTGATCGTGAACGCCCAGTGTATGCATTGCGCTCGTCAGCTCAAAATCATCAAACCTGGTAAGGGGCTCTGTAAACTCAGAGACGTAAGGCCTTGGCCTTGAAAAAACGTACCCCAGTTCACCCCAGTGTGAAACCTGCATAAACAGCGGAGATGCGGTCCTCCTGTGTTTACTTCGTGAGTTTCTAGGATGTTTTGTAATTCTGTGGAGTTTGGACAATAGTGCAATATCTGTGAGACGTTACGCAAAGAAGATACTTAGCATCAGCCAAGAAGGCCAAGTTAAGCTCCTAAGATGGGCCTGCTTCGCTGTTTCCTAAGCTTTACACGGCTAGTGTAAACTTCTTTTTTTAACACGAAAGTGTTTTATGCCGGGGTTCACCAAGACTTGAATGACGTATTTCCGTCACGGAAATGTCGAAGAAATGTGCACGACTAGTGGGCAAAGAAAAACAGTTCTCTCAATGGGAGTCGAACCCACGTCCTCTCGGTCCGCGACGAGAGATGCCGGGAAGTTATCCATGGTACCTGGTCACACACTCTGAAGACTGTACAAACGCGCCTTTTATATTTAGTACTCTACTGTCGCAGTGCTCTCTGTAAAGTGAATTAATGTATCATCACCGTGACATCCGCGATTAGGTCCTTCAACGCGTTGTTGATACACATCCGGCATACTCGGCGCGTTTAGTATATTAGAAGTACAATTTGGTCGACGCCTTAACACAGCGCCAGGTGGCGACATTAGCCCAAGCGTCGGCCTCGCTCATAGCATCCATCCATACCAAAAATAGCTCTGCGACGCGCACCTGCCTTACCTGGCAGCCTGGCTGTAAGACCGCGTTCGCTGCTTACGCTCGCCCCGAGAAAAATCGCGGCCGGCCAACAAAGGAGACATGACGTTCATCGCCTTTCCCTCTAGTCGGGCCGTGGTGTTCAATAACTCTTCAACATGCCGCAAGTACGCGACATTAGGCCAAGTTCTGCGTCAAATCAGCGACGCTCTTCTAGCTGTCATACCGCTTTCTCCGATTCCGCTGCCACAGTTAACTACTACATATACTGCAATAGTTTTTTAAGCATTGATCATGGACGTTAGTCGTTAGGATGGAGATGCATCCACAAGCGTCAAGATGGGTTCATGCACGTTAAACGGTGCTATAGATGTGAAACACCAAAGGACTATGTACAAGCTCTCTTAGAGCAATGTATATGAAACATTCAAGTACTACAGTAAGGACACATTTTAGTTTCGTGTTATACCGATTCCTACGTTGCAGGGATCAACCATGTTTTTTATATATTAAGGCGAAAGCCTTTAATGTCTCATGCTCACGTCCGTCCGGTGTCCGTCCGGCGTCCGTCCGTCCGGTGTCCGTCCATCCGGTGTCCGTCCGGCGTCCGGTGTCCGTCCGTCCGGTGTTTGTCCGACCGTCCGTCCGTCCGAATGTCCGTCTGTCCGTCCGTCCGGATGTCCGTCCGTCTGTCCATCCATCCGGATGACCATCCGTCCGTCCGCCCGTCCGGATGTCCGTCTGTCCGTCCGGATGTCCGTCTGTCCGTCCGTCCGGATGTCCGTCCGTCCGTCCGTCCGGATCTCCGTCCGTCCGTCCGTCCAGATGTCCGCCCGTCCGGATGTCCGTCTGTCCTTCCGTCTGTCGGGATGTCCGTCTGTCCGTCCGGATGTCCGTCTGTCCGTCCGTCTGTCTGTCTGTCCGTCCGTCCGTCCGGATGTCCGTGTGTCCGTCCGTCCGTCTGTCCGTCCGTCCGTCCATCGGATGTTCATCCGTCCGTCCGGATGTCCGTCTGTCCGTCCGTCCGTCCGTCCGGATGTCCGTCCGTCTGTCCGTCGGTCTTTCCGTCGGTCTTTCAGTCAGTGGAATGGCCACACGCTTTCGCCGAACTCACTTTGGAATGTACAAAGTGTTCTTCAATTTTTGCTCGGAGAAATCAGTACATAGGGTGGAGATGTATTCGTACTTCACCTACTGCCGAGACAGACAGACAATTAACTTTATTAAGATAGTCCTGAGGAGCACCGCAGCCGTTCAGAGCGGCAGCGCCGCGGGCCGCTCCCACGTGGGGACGGGGAGGCCAAGCCTCACCGCCGCGTCGTGGGCCCTCTGGACGGCCCTTAACTGGTGTAGTAGGTTCGAGCTCCTTAGCTCGGAGCACCACTCTTCTGCCGAGGAATAAAATAAAAGGCTTTGGTTCAGAATAGAGCTCATGAAAGGCAGTCCAGGATGCCATCAGCTCGCGCCGTGTCCTGGGCTTTCGCGACCAGCCCTACCTGATGGTCGAAGAATAATGCTGCAGTACGCTGACCTTTCCGGTGTGTGGATCACATATCGAGGTTTGTAGAAATGGTACTTCAACATGGAAGAGCTTACTGCAGCTGTCGGTGCAGGATTTGGAGCCGGCGGACTGGCCGACATGCAGCTTACGCTACTGCTTGTTGTGCAGGTCCTTATTGCAACAGGATCAGCGTTCTCGGCGTGGATGGCGAGCGGACCCCGATCGTGCTATCGCCGAAACCATCGTCATCATCCAGAATCGGACGGACCGCAGCTGCAAACAAGTTTGACTTCGGATTGCCAGTTATCACCGGCTTTCACCATCATTTGGAAGACACTATCGGCGACAACGATCTACCAGCATCCGTTGAGCATCGGGGACCACGTGACACTACCCAAGCCTACTTAACGCGCTTCACTTTGGCTTCGTGGGATTCGGAGCCGGCACGCTGACTGTCATGCAGCTTACGCTACTGCTTCTTGTTCAGGTTAGTGCTTACTATCCTTTGCTACTGCACGACCCATTATATGCATCGATGGCGCCTACCATGATAAGTGCTACTGCGAAGCGCCGCAGACGAATGTGTGCGCGGTTGTCTAGTCGAAATTTTGGCCTCTTTGCGAATAGAGTGTTGTAGTTGGTTCTTCTTTTGTTACTATCGAGATATGTCGTGCCTAATCCTGGACCGATCTCTTCACTGAGTCAGATTTCAATCATGGATCCTATAGTCCTACTGTATTCTCGGCCACCATTGTCAGCCGGTGGCGACGCAGTGCCGCAGTGCCTTGACTACGCCAGAGATATAAATCACGGCGTCGACGGCGTCACGACGTGTCGAGACCAGCTCCTGACTTCATAGGTGCGGCGAACCGTAAAAGCAGCACCATGCACACGCTCATCCAGGCATACGTGCATATCTTCTAAAGCACCACTGCGTAGTTGGCGTAGTTCCTAGATCGTCGAACTCTCCGAGCCCGGCCCAGCGCGCCACCACGAAAACAAGCGAGAAGACTGACCCATGAGCGAGGAGGACGGTTAGTTCTCTTGACAACGGTTTGCACACGTGACGTATCTCTGCACACGGCCTGCATCTCTCGCGCGGTTCATCTCTTTGAAGACTAACTGGTTTGCACACGGCATGCATCCCTCTATGGTTCCGTTCGTCACGCGCGCCTATTGTGCACCGTTACTCCTCTTTCGGGTAATTTTGCCTGAGAGTGTACTTTAAATCTGTTTTTCTACCTAAAGGCAACATTACTCCTAACCCACATCCAAGCTCTGTTCCGGCAATGGAAGAAGTAAATTGAAGTGTACGTGGCATCGAGGCACTTCTTAAGGCCACAGATGAAAACAAAGCAAATGGCCGAGATGACATATCCCCACGTATACTAAAGCGCTGTGCTGCACATATTTCGATGTACCTTTATCTTATTTATCGGAAATCACTGCCCTCAGGGCTCCTACCTGATGATTGGAAAACCGCTCATCTAGTTCCCATTCACAGAGGGGGGTTCGAAAAGAGATGTTGCGAAGTATGGGCCTATATCAGTAACATCCATCTCAAGCAAAATACTTGAGCATATTCTATATACCACGATTATGTCTTCTATAAAAAATAATAATCTGCTAATAAAAGTGTAAGATGCGTTTCAGAAAGGCGTTTCCTGCACAACAGAAATAATTGAATGTTATCCCGAATTGGCACTTGATGTTGACGAAGGAGGTCAAATAGATTGCATCTTTTTATACTTTCGTAAGGCTTTTGACACTATCCCATCGCCTTCTATTTCAGTAAATTTAAATGTTGAATATAAATTCAATTGTACTCGCATGGATTGAAAACTATTTGTGTCTCATCATATGCAATGTGTTCTTTTGAACGGTAAAACCTCGCCGTATGTTGAAGTGACCTGAATAGTCCCACAGGGCTCAGTCTTAGGGCCACTTTTGTTTCTACTTTAGATTAACGACATTACTGCGGGCATTACTTCGTTTATACGGTTGTTTGCCGATGATTGTGTCGTTTATAGAAGAATTAAGTGTGACCAAGATACGGCCATGTTACAATTGTATCTAGAATGTATTAATACTTCGCGTTCTACGTGGAAGATGAACCTGAACCGAATGAAGTGTGTTCACATCGCTTTTACAAAGAAGAAAGTGAAAGTGATTGCAAGTGCTTACCAAGTAAACAATACCCTCATAAAGAACGAACCTAGATATAAGTACTTAGGTGTTACGTTATCATCTGACTGCTCATGGTCTGCTCATGTGGATGACGTCATTGTAAAAGCAGGTAGAGCACTCATTTTTATTCAGCGGAATCTGAAATGTTCGCAACCCAACCTAAAAAAACTGCCTACTTAACATGTGTGTTAGACCGATATTGGAATACGCCGGTGTTTTCTGGGACCCTCCACAAAAAACAATTAGTCGATAAACTGGAACAGATCCAAACCATGCTGCTAGGTTCATCCTGGGACGGTATGGGCAAAATGAAAGTTGTACGAAAATGAAACGTGACTTGAACTGGGAAATGCTTTCTTCCCGAAGGGACAAGTTGAGACTGAAGTTCTCACACCTCATTTATAATAACAAGACTGGAATTAGAAGTGACAACTACCTTAAACAACCGCATTACGTTTATAAGCGTAATGACCATCCTTTTAAGATAAGTGAATACCGTGCCAGGACGAACTTGTTTGCAAACTCATTTTATTTTGCAGAACTATTGTACAGTGAAACCGGCTGTTCAAATGAGGACTTTCTTTTCCGCCTGTAACCCCCCTGCTATAACGCCTTTGGGCAATGCGGGGTAATGCTTGAATAGAGAGTACAACAGCTACGCAAGGACCGCCATTGGAGCCACAACTTGAAGGTACAGCCAGCTAAGTTCAATCTGAAAAGCCCCAGTGATCTATCTGGCTATATCACATATGTTGGCTGTCTATACGAATGGTTTTAAATATAATCTGCGCAATAAAAATTGCCGCAGCAAAAAAGTACCTTGCCATTGCATATTTTATACAAACAGTTAAAAAAATTTATGAAATGATTAGATTGGTGCCGTTTATATCGCTGCTAAAAATTCCTCACAAAGCAAGCAGTGGTCACAATGAAAAGAAGCAGTGTTGCTAACCATAACATTGAATGAACGAACGAACGAATGAATGAATGAATGAATGAATGAATGAATGAATGAATGAATGAATGAATGGAAACTCCACGCACTTTCTTCTTCGGGAGCTGTCTAAGTGATCTGTAAGCGTCTAGTTTTCTTGTGCATTGTCCAAACACCCTTCAATGAAGCTTTCCCTAAAACGCTGTTTTCGCATGGCATCGGTATCACTTTCTTGGTCTCATTTTCTACACTCGCGGACAACTTTTCTTGACAATGCAGCGCAGGCTACAGAGCCAAATCGCGCGTATCGCACCGCTTATGAATGTAATCCTACAACTGTGTACTTATTTTCTACGTGAGATATGAAACATACTGCCTTTATTTTTTACATGTAGCTCTTTGACACAGGACGCAGCTCACAGCAGTAAGATATTCGTATTTATTTTAATTTATTCGTTGTCACTACGCGTTTTTGAACGCGTGAGAAAGCCGCGCCTTGTGCGTGTACCTCGAACGCCCAGCGGCGTCTGCGTCCATATGAAACGCTGATCGCGCATAGCCATCACTTTCCATAGCGGTGCGGAACGCATGCCATACCGGACTACTTCGCGTAGTAGTACATGTGCAGAAGCTCCGCCCCCGTAGCTTTCTCTTCATTGCCAAGAAAAGTTGTCCGCGAGTATAGCACTCAACGGCGTTTTGCAACGGCTCCACCGCAGCAGTATCCCACGTTCACCAGAACGCTGGTTTGGCATTAAATTTTCGTCAATTCTAAATATAACTGACGAGCAAAATTTTCCATATCGACTTCAGATGTCCTAGAGAGTGCTTTTATTCCACTACTCAGCGAACGCGGGTAAATTCAGCGTACGCTTCATTGGAAGCCTTGTCCCTTTCCATTTGTTTCACCACCTGTACAACGCATTTGTATGGGTCTATCAACTTTTTGCAAATGCGACCGAATACGCGTCTTCAGGACCGGAACGCAAGACCGATAATTTCTTCATATGCAAGCCTGATAGGTGGTATCAACCTTTATTTGACTAAGTCACCTGCCTGGCGCCTCAGGGTGGCTCCACGCGGGAAGCGACTCTTTCAGCCCAGGAAACGATGGCCAACTGTTTCTCCCGGTAGGGAGTTCTGACGAGTTCATCCCATGTTGATTTTGAGGGAGCTGCTAGAAGCGATTTTGGAGGGGGAGAACCCCCCCATCCCCGCAAGATGTGATCTTGGGTACCCATTGCATTTAGTGTACAATTTTTGCAGTTTGGTTCGATTTCTCCGTTAGTGA
>JALIZH010011767.1:0-17172 GCA_030522465.1 Rhipicephalus appendiculatus
GCTTACCCAATCCACACTACAATAGCAGGCTGCATTGTTGCCGTGGTTCTTGAATGAGGGGATATAGGAGTGAATCAATCTCTCTCTCTTTTTTTTTTTTTTTTTCGTCTTCGTTATGCAATGTCGACTGGGACGTTGTTCAAGCTGCGGGCATAACCGACTGGACCCGAAGATATCTTCAGGAGCAAGTATATTCCTGGCCTGCATACTCGTCGCCGGCTTGGAACGCAATATCTCGCGCGGTAGTACTCACTGAACCACATCCCCCGTTCTCCAACTCTGACGGCCCGAGGTCGCGCCGCATTAAGGATACGTGTCTTCTCGCACGGCCTCGCACACATGTGTCCAATTGGCACGCACCTCAACTTTTGTTCTTTCAAGACGAGCTATACCACAATGCTCTCCACACTTCCTGGTAGTATTCGGGCTGACGCTACAACAATGGTTCTCCCTGCGCAGTTACGTATGTACTCTGTCGGTCAGGAGTCATTGAATAGCCTTCTTCTTCTTCTTTCGAGGCCCTCCGGAGGTGTCTGCGATTTCTCAGACCCCTCCGTATAGTACAACACTGCGACCGCCCAAGAACATTCTTCGGTGCGTGACATGTGCTTCGGACTGTGTGCCCGCGTAGCACAAGTTGGGACACTGCCGTGTTATAGGCGAGCTGCCCCATGCTGCGAGCCATTGGACCGCGTTTCGGATCGGCCGCATTTACACGGCTGGCCGGAGACAGAGGATTGCGCTGGCGCTTCCTCGAACCCCACGTGTATAGTACGCGTATATCGGCTCCGTTTCCGAAGCCCGTCGGCGGTCAATAGAATTGCACTCTTCGGATACACAACCGACCGCGCTCGACTGTGATGCGACCCAGTGAGCCCTCTAGACGATGGCCCTATGTTCTGTGGAGCGTGGGACGGTTCAGACGATCCGGCGCCGTTTTAAAGTTTGGTTCCGTTGGCGCGTTACCTCTGGTATACTCTACAGGCGCTTGAGTTTATTTTGTTTGTATTGTGTCGTGTATAAGTGCAAACGACGCGCGTTATATCATAGTAATGGTGATGCTGAAACTTATGTAAGGTTGCACACAGCAAGCAAACGTGAAAAGCTGCCACACACACACACACACACACACACACACACACACACACACACACACACACACACACACACACACGCACACGCACACGCACACACACACACACACACACACAGCACATGTAATGTGCCCGAACGTTTCCTGGCAATCTTTGCGCTTGATCTGGGAGTACAAGTACACTGGTGGCAATGTACTGTTGCATGATGTGTGGACAGACTCATTAACACGTTCTTAAATGTTAGTGCACCAAGCGTTATTCCCGCCACTAAGAGTAGCATTAGGAGAACTATAGATGCAGCTGAGCCATCTAGCTGATTTTGCTATGTCTTGCTTCCTCTGTATACTCGCACCCCGCTGTCACCGCTGGGCGGTCAGCTGTCAATTTTATGTTCGCCTCCTCCTTATTATTTTGGTTGTTTATTAGTAACAGCCTCGTTAAATAAGCAGCCAATCACGGCTACTGCTTTTCCAAACGTGGTATTAAGGCGAAAGCCTTTAATGTCTCATGCTCACGTCCGTCCGGTGTCCGTCCGGCGTCCGTCCGTCCGGCGTCCGTCCGTCCGGTGTCCGTCCGTCCGGTGTCCGTCCGCCCGTCCGTCCGTCCGTCCGTCCGCCTGTCCGTCCGTCCGTCCGTCCGTCTGTCTGTCTGTCTGTCTGTCTGTCTGTCTGTCTGTCTGTCTGTCCGTCCGTCCGTCCGTCCGTCCGTCCGTCCGTCCGTCTGTGCGTCTGTGCGTCCGTCCGTTCGTCCGCCCGTCTGTCCGTCCGTCCGTCCGGTGTCCGTCCGTCCATCCATCCGTGCATCCGTCCGTCTGTCTGTCTGTCAGTCCGTCTGTCCGTCCGTCCGTCCGTCCGTCTGTCCGTCCGTCCATCCATCCGTGCATCCGTCCGTCTGTCTGTCTGTCTGTCTGTCTGTCAGTCCGTCTGTCCGTCTGTCCGTCCGTCCATCCATCCGTGCATCCGTCCGTCTGTCTGTCTGTCTTTCAGTCCGTCTGTCCGTCCGTCCGTCCATCCATCCGTGCATCCGTCCGTCCGTCTGTCTGTCTGTCTGTCTGTCTGTCAGTCCGTCTGTCCGTCTGTCTGTCTGTCTGTCTGTCTGTCTGTCTGTCTGTCTGTCCGAGCTCTGGCAGAGAGCCAGGTGGCCGCCGGGATGCGCAAACGGACGCCGGTCGCGTCGGACGCTACAGCGCTCGCGCTTTGCTTGCGTGGCGTCGCTGTGCCCAGCGTTTGCAATCATTCTGACCTACGCCGTCTCAATGGACACAGGCGTTCACGGAATACACTTACGAATTTACAAAGGGTCCGTCAATTTAAGCGCTGAAACGCGGATGGCGTTTGCACGATGCGCAAAGCGCGAGAAAATACTAACGCATGCGAACGGAGGAACATTAGTCTCGCGTCTCGCTGCGATTCGCGGTAGAAAATTAAAAAAAGAAAACACGCACACATTCGGTTTGTGTGTTATCCCACTGAGAGTGTAAAAGATAAAAGACATGGCATAGTCAGTGGAATGGCCACACGCTTTCGCCGAACACACTTTGGAATGTACAAAGTGTCCTTCAATTTTTTTCAATAATTATTTTTTTATATCCCCCCCCCCCCCCCCCACAAAAAAAATCAAGTTTAATTGAAGCCGGAGAGACCTAAATGTTGATGCAGAGTGTTTCAACTCCGCATAAAGGTTATTGTGTGTGAGCGTGCCATAACCATGATGTGATTACGAGGCACGCCATGCGTGCGTGCGTGCGTGTATGTGTTAGTGTGTGTGTGCGTGCGCGCGTGCGTGTAGGGTAGGTCTCCGCATTAATGTTGACTATATGACGTTTTTTTAACGTTCACCTAAATCTAACATACAGGGCTGATTTTGCATTTCTTTTCTATCGGAATGCGCCAACGTCCACGTATTGAACATGCAGCATGCATTCTCGAGCTTAACAGCGTAACGACTTATCGGCTGAGCTATCGCGGCCTATGTATTCCGCATTTGCTATTAAGTCATGCAGACAGGAACATGCATGCATGACAACAAAGTGAGCAGTTACTTATCGAATACGCACAATCTTTTTTTATTTAAATCCTGATTAGGAGAGCTTCCTGTTTTTATGGAGGTACCGGCTTCTCCTGCTCGCTTAGCAGAAAAAATATACAATGCTAAAGGGAACAATATATGCCATTCAGTAGAACACAAGCTGCGCAGACACAGTATACAATCCAACAGCACATGGGTAACAGATATTCGAGCAATAGTCAGGGTAAGTAAATTAACTTGTATACAAGTTCTCTTTTTCTCGTTCACTCACAACGCAGTCATACGGTTCCCATAAATGATTGTTCCGCTAGCGTGCCTCGATAGCTGAGTGGTTACGACGCTCGCCCTCGGATCGTGGGTACGCATGTTCGAATCCCAGTTTGCCAAGAAATATTATTTTGTTTTAATTAGTTCTTCTCCTCCCCTCCCCTTCTCTTCTCCTCTCCTCCTGCTTTCTTTCCTCCAACGCGCTGCTGTGCCAAGTGGTAGCTAGGCAACGCAGTGACGTCATAGCTCGGAGCGGTGGTTTCAGCGTTACAGTTGACGGATTTCAGCCAGACTAAACAGCTCCGCCGTTAAACATCACTGTTTCGCCTTTTAAGGCGAAAGCCTTTAATGTCTCATGCTCACGTCCGTCCGGTGTCCGTCCGTCCGGTGTCCATCCGTCCGGTGTCCGTCCGGCGTCCGTCCGTCCGTCCGTCCGGCGGTAGTGCTGGTGGTGTGCGTCCTCACCACCCTTACTACACATGCGCAAACCCTCCCCACGCACCTCCTCTGCAGTGCTTCCCCTCTCTTTCCTCTAGGTATCCCTCCCGCCCGCGGCGTTTACACACCCATTGCGCATGCGCGTCCCCTCCCCCCCCCCCCTCTCTCCTCTAGGCATCCCTCCCGCGGCGCTAACACCCCCCATTGCGCATGCGCGTCCCCCTGCCCCTCCCTCTCCTACGCTTCCCCATCTCTCTCCTCTAGGCATCCCTCCCCGCGGCGTCTACACCCTCACTGCGCATGCGCGTCTCCTCCCCCCATCTCTCTCCTCTAGGCATCCCCCCCCCCTGCGGCAACCACACCCCCCAATGCGCATGCGCGTCCCCTCCCCCCCTCTCTCCTCTCCTTCGCTCCCCATCTCTCGCCACGCAACGCCGACGCAGGCAGCGTCTGCTAGCGAGTTTCTTGGTTGAAAAAACCTACTGCTCGCGCTGCACAACCGTTCACTGGCCACCCCGTATATATGGCAATGGATCTTGACCTGCAAGCTGGTGCCGGTGGGAGATTTCTCCTGTGCGTTGCCGAACGATGAAAAATTCGCAGCGTGCGCGTTAACTAAAAGCGAACTGCGGGTCTCTTTGTCCAGTCCGAGTCTTCTGTCTCTCATTGCCCAGCAGCGATTGGGATGTTCCAGTAGGAAACAACCGTCCATCACTGCGTGCTTTGCGCCCCCCAGGTTTCTCTCCTGTGCAACGCTGCGATGAGCGCCAGCGTCAACGCCGCCGCCAGTGTAAGCGTTAGCGCCCGCTGCTTCGCATCTACACATGGTTCCCTTTAGCGGTGGATGGTGTAATCTTTAAGGCGAAAGTCTTTAATGTCTCATGCTCACGTCCGTCCGGTGTCCGTCCGACCTTCGTCCGGCGTCCGTCCGTCTGTCTGTCTGTCTGTCTGTCTGTCTGTCTGTCTGTCTGTCTGTCTGTCTGTCTGTCTGTTCGTCCGTCCGTCCGTCCGTCCGTCCGTCCGTCCATCCATCCATCCGTCTGTCTGTCCGTCCGTCCGTTCATCCGTCCATGTCTGTCCGTCCGTCCATCCGAGCTCTGGCACTGAGCCAGGTGGCCGCCGGGATGCGCAGACGGACGCCGGTCGCGTCGGACTCTATAGCGCTTTGCTTGCGTAGCGTCGCTGTGACCAGAGTTTGCAATCATTCTGACCGACGCCGTCTCAATGGACCCAGGCGTTCACGGAATACACTTTCCAATTTACAAAGGGTCCGTCAACTTAAGAGCTGGAACGCGGATGGCGTTTGCACGATGCGCAAAGCGCGAGAAAATACTAACGCATGCGAACGGAGGAAGATGAGTCTCGCGTCTCGCTGCGATTCGCGGTAAAAATTAAAGAAGAAAACAAGCACCCATTAGGTTTGTGTCTTATGCAACTGAGAGTGTAAAAGAAAAAAGACATGGCATAATCAGTGGAATGGCCACACGCTTTCGCCGAACACACGTTGGAATGTACAAAGTGTCCTTCAATTTTGGCGAAGCAATGAATGGGATAGAAACAAAGTGGAATGAGAAATTTGTAAGCAGGGTGTATGTGTGCATGTGCTAGAGCCCATAAGCGTGAGCAGGGTTCCCCATCAGGGTGGCGAAGGTTCGTCGCAGCGCCCCCCCCTCCCTATTATGTCAATGGGGCTGACTTTGAGCCCCCCTATTGGCCCCCCCTACCTATTATGGGGCTGGCTTTTCGCCCCCCCCCCCCTTTCTCCCCACCCAATCGCTGGCTTCCCCCCCCCCCCCACCCCCACCCGGTCGCATGCCTATGCTAGAGCCGACGTTTCGGCAAGTCCGCTTGTCGAAGCGTCTTCTCAAGCACACACACCCCGTTTACGGATTTCTCATCTCAAGCTTCTATCCTCTTCCCCTTCCTGACTTTTTTTCGAACAATATAGAATGTTACATGAAGTAAGGCTAGAAACTAGCTCCTTTGGATCGAATCTCGCTAAACTCAACAAAACGCTGCACTCTTAGAAAAAAAGGTTGGCATATTCACTAACTAAGTACTACCACTTTACTTGTCACAGAATCCACTAACCAGCTAGTAAATGCAGCTAGTAAAAGTAACCCTAGTGAAAAGCACTACCTCGTGGGGCTCGTAACAAACACTAGCCCAAATACTAACAGGCTGGGTAAAAGCACTACGTCGTTGGGTAGTTAAAAGTACTACCTAGTTGGTTAAAGGCACTACGTCGTCGGGTAGTGGAAAGTACGACCGTGCTAGTTAAAAGTACTACCTATTTAGTCAAAGGCTTTACTTCGTCGGGTAGTGGGAAGTACGACCTCGCTAGTTAAATGTACTACCTCCTTGGGTAGTTATAAGTACTACCTAGTTAGTTAAAGGCACTACTTCATCGGGTAGTGGAAAGTACGACCTCGCTACTTAAATGTACTTCCTCCTTGGGTAGTAAAAAGTACTACCTAGTTAGTTAAAGGCACTACTTCGTCGGGTAGTGGAAAGAACGACCTCACTCGTTTAATACTACCTCGACGGCTAGTTTAAATTGCTACCTCAGTAGTTTAATGCACTACTTCGTCGGGTAGTATCATGTATGAAATAGCTAGTTACAGGTACTGCCTCCTTGGGTAGTGAAAATAGCTACCTCTTAGTTAAAAGCACTACCTCTTTTGGCAGTCAAAAGTACTTCCAAGCTAGCTGAAGGCACTACTTCCTTGGCGAATTCACTGCCTAACCAGTTAAAATCACTGCACTTTTGGGTAGTTAGAAGTACTCACTAGCTAGTAAACGTCACTAACCAAAGTACTGATCAGGTAGCGAAAATCATGCTCGTAAACATCACCACAAGACTATTCAACTATTCACATTCCGACAGAGGCACAGAGATAAAATGTGATGCTGCAGTGCAAACTCACGAAGTGCTTTTATGCAATGCAGTACATGAACAGAAGAGACAATCCAGAGAATACAGAAATTTTATTTACTTTTTTTCTGGTGATACCACACTTTCTTATTGCAGAAATCGCCCGCATGATCACCAAAGATGGAGCTTTCGATGCCGGTAGTTCACAAAAATGCTCCACCAGATCGAACGTGTTCTTATTTTGTTGATCGTACTTGATATTGAACACCCAATACATCTCTAAAAGTAACACGAAACCAGCGATGGAGTCTACCACTTCAAGCTCAAGTCCCTCGAACACCGCACAAAGAACCGTTGCGCTATCGATGTCCTTTGTGATAAGGGATGGGTAGATGCCCTGTAATAAGATCACAAAGCGTTAGCACACAAAAAGCAAAATATTAAGCAATTAGTTATTTCTTACCGGCCCTTCCAAAAAGTGTGGCTTTTCTTTCACGAGAAATGCTAGAAGTTCCACCACACCGATGGCAAAGCGGTCTGCAAAGAAAGAAATGCACAATTGAACCTGATGCTCTGAGAACAAGCCATGGCAGAACAACCAGACAAATAACAGAAGGCTCATGAAAAGCAAGGAACTTGGAAGATGCTTGAGCTTTGCAAGTGGCAATAGCATAAAAGGCCTTGTTCACGTCGCCTTCTCAGCTGCTAGCCTTGCTTCGCTTCTTGTTCTATGCTCATAAAATTGGCCGTTTCGAACTATCCTAGAATGCCTACAGCTGCTCACTATGCCATAATTATTCCTCTTACGAACTGGTGAAATACCCAATACGCGTCTGTAAGACAACATGCACACGAGCCAACCGCAAGCTTTGTTGATGCTGTTGCCGGTAAGGATGATTAACTCTTTGACAGTATTTTTTTCGCGACATGCGTCCCAAAAATGTGTATTTTTTTAGTGCTGAATTAAATTCTTCAGGTGAATCTATTTAGGAAAAATATAAATTTTTTGGATGACCATAAAGTGACATAAAAATCATTTGAGTTGTTACATACACATGCCTTATTCGCAAATAACAGGAAGCGAAATCCTAAAAAAAGTGCAAGAGGGTAACAAGCGGTCACCCTTAGAGAAATTGGACACCAGATAGCCATTACCTTTGAGGGCGCGAGAAGCAATAACCGCCCGAAGGACGAAACCAAAACCAGTTGTACCACCGCGCGCTTGGATGCGCAAGCGAAAGGTGGCGTGCCACTGTGGAAAGAAAATAAAAAGAATCATGGAGAGACGGGTGTCTGTTTACCTTCCGCGGCGACGAACTCTGAATGCGTCCGTGTTCTCAAAGCCCTCAAACCACCTGGCGCTGGTTTGAGAGCTTTAAAAACACTTCTTGATTTGATAGTTGATCCACTACACCATAATTATGCTGTAGTGGAGCACTGCGTACGTGTAATCGCGATGTGAAATATAATAAAATTCTGCAGACGACTCACCCTGGAGTACGGCGAAGGAATGAAGTTGTCTCGTGGAATTGCGCGCAGCCATTTTCTGCGCAGTTCGTCCTCTTGCGGAAGTCTAAAAGCACGCACCTTGCACGTCGAGTCGTAATTTCCACGGCACTGAGGGACGCAACACTTGTTCGACATGATGAAGTCAATGCACGACACACAATACAGCACTCACGACGTCGCAAAAACGGGACATTGCACTGAGGGGACCGACGTACCATCGTGTGACACCGAGAAGCAAACTGAGGTGCACGCTGTTTCACCGCACGATCTGTCCTCCGTCAATGAAAATAGAACTCTTCTGACTGAACCATTTCCCCGTTGGAAGCTGATAATTCACTGAAATTTAACTTACGTATGATTAATGCAGCTTTGTTTGGGCTTTTGTGTTTCATTATTCAGACAAATGCAGGCAGTTTCTAAATGACTACTAGCGCACGTGTCTCAATTTGTATCCATCCGCGCCTAACCCCAAAAGCGGGTGGCCGGGAAAGCCGGTTTTCCCAACACCACCTTCTTTTCCCCGCCGCCGCCGGTTGGTGACGTCAGTACTCGGAATGCGGAGAGCCCTTCGGCCTTGAAAGTCTAGGTGGTGTTGAGCAGACCCGAATACCCCCTCTCCCATCCTCTCTCGCATTCCTTTTCTTTCACTCCCCACACCCCACACCTCACTTAGTAGTCAACTAGTTAAAAACACCAAGTGAACTTTCTGGTTAGTGAAGGGAGCACTTTACGACCTTTACTAACTGCTGGCTAGTAAAAAGATTTCGCGAAGGTAGTAAAATACGCTCGAAACTAGTAAAGGCATGCTTTTACTAACCATTTACTAACTTTTTTTCTAAGAGTGTGGTGTAAGGAAATACAGCCGCTCCAATGAACGAGGTTGTTTTCGTGCTGTCGGTCTGCTATAAACGCTAAGTAAGCGTTGTCAGCACAGAAAGTTTACGAGCAGTCACCTGACGCCTGTCGAGACAGCGCCGTGCCTTAATGAGCAAAGTTCGATAATGCTGCTAGAGCGACGCAATCCCCCCCCCCTCCCTCCCGAAAAACGGCCGGGGCGTTTCATCTCTCCTTGAGAAGACATCGACTGCAGGCCTCGCACGCGAGGCGATGTTATCGCATGAACCTATCGTGCGACGGAGATCACCGGCTCGTTTCATCTCTGCTTCACTTGCGTGCCTTTACTCGCGCGTAGAACATACAATGCGCGGGCAATGTTATCGACTTGGACTTTATACGGAACATGACGGCGATGGTAAAAACCCGCTGAGAGTGTCCATGTAATAGTTATCGCAATAAAAAGCTTTTTAATGGGACGATTTAAAGCTCCAAGTGTTCTACTCTGACAGAGCAGCGTGCTGTCCTTCAATCTTTGCCGATGTACAGCCTTTCTAAAACAAAATACTGAACAATGATTGGTGCTTTGAACAAAGCGCGAATGACTTAAAGTAGTTTACGTACTTTTCTATCCTATGGGCGAGAAATAAGATGGTCACGTTGAAAATACAAGAATACACGCGAACGAAGAGGAATAAACTTTGATTAAAACCAGCAATTCAGTTGGCTGGGCCTACGCAAGAATACACGAGTGAGAATATTGTTGTTGTTGTTGTCGTCGTCGTCGTTGTTTTGAATAGAATAGGGTAGGGATAGCCGGATCTTACGTAGCCTACCTTCTCATATTTTTCATATATAAATAAAAAAAAAATTGAAGGACACTTTGTACATTCCAAAGTGTGTTCGGCGAAAGCGTGTGGCCATTCCACTGATTATGCCATGTCTTTTTTCTTTTACACTCTCAGTGGCAGAAGACACAAACCTAATGGGTGCGTATTTTCTTCTTTAATTTTTTACCGAGAATCGCAGCGAGACGCGAGACTCATCTTCCTCCGTTCGCATGCGTTAGTATTTTCTCGCGCTTTGCGCATCGTGCGAACGCCATCCGTGTTCCAGCTCTTAAGTTGACGGACCCCGGCCCCGCCACGGTGGTCTAGTGGTTATGGCGCTCGACTGCTGACCCGAAGGTCGCGGGATCGAATCCCGGCCGCGGCGGCTGCATTTTCGATGGAGGCGAAAATGCTGAGGCCCGTGTACTTAGATTTAGGTGCACGTTAAAGAACCCCAGGTGGTCGAAATTTCCGGAGCCCTCCACTACGGCGTCTCTCGTAATCATATCGTGGTTTTGGGACGTTAAACCCCAGATATTATTATTATTATTAAGTTGACGGACCCTTTGTAAATTGGAAAGTGTATTCCGTGAACGCCTGGGTCCATTGAGACGGCGTCGGTCAGAATGATTGCAAACTCTGGTCACAGCGACGCTACGCAAGCAAAGCGCGAGCGCTATAGAGTCCGACGCGACCGGCGTCCGTCTGCGCATCCCGGCGGCCACCTGGCTCAGTGCCAGAGCTCGGATGGACGGACGGACGGACATGGACGGATGAACGGACGGACGGACAGACGGATGGACGGACGGACGGACGGACGGACGGACCAACGAACAGACAGACAGACAGACAGACGGACGGACGGACGGACGGACGCCGGACGAAGGTCGCACGGACACCGGACGGACGTGAGCATGAGACATTAAAGACTTTCGCCTTAAAGATTACACCATCCACCGCTAAAGGGAACCATGTGTAGATGCGAAGCAGCGGGCGCTAACGCTTACACTGGCGGCGGCGTTGACGCTGGCGCTCATCGCAGCGTTGCACAGGAGAGAAACCTGGGGGGCGCAAAGCACGCAGTGATGGACGGTTGTTTCCTACTGGAACATCCCAATCGCTGCTGGGCAATGAGAGACAGAAGACTCGGACTGGACACAGAGACCCGCAGTTCGCTTTTAGTTAACGCGCACGCTGCGAATTTTTCATCGTTCGGCAACGCACAGGAGAAATCTCCCACCGGCACCACCTTGCAGGTCAAGATCCATTGCCATATATACGGGGTGGCCAGTGAACGGTTGTGCAGCGCGAGCAGTCGGTTTTTTCAACCAAGAAACTCGCTAGCAGACGCTGCCTGCGTCGGCGTTGCGTGGCGAGAGAGGGGGAGCGTAGGAGAGGAGAGAGGGGGGGAGGGGACGCGCATGCGCATTGGGGGGTGTGGTTGCCGCGGGGGGGGGATGCCTAGAGGAGAGAGATGGGGGGAGGGAACGCGCATGCGCAGTGAGGGTGTAGACGCCTCGGGGAGGGATGCCTAGAGGAGAGAGGGGGGAGGGGACGCGCATGCGCAATGGGTGTGTAAACGCCGCGGGCGGGAGGGATACCTAGAGGAAAGAGAGGGGGAAGCACAGCAGAGGAGGTGCGTGGGGAGGGTTTGCGCATGTGCAGTAAGGGTGGTGAGGACGCACACCACCAGCACTACCGCCGGACGGACGGACGGACGGACGCCGGACGGACACCGGACGGACGTGAGCATGAGACATTAAAGGCTTTCGCCTTAAAAGAAAAGGGACATCATTAAGACTGCAGTATGCTCTACCATAGGGTAGCAGTGAGCTGTCCCTGTAAGTTTAGAAAACTACATCGCAGGTGGTAATTATCAATAACAGTTCAACGTACCATTTGTTTCCTGGGTCGCGAAACATGACGAAACAGACTTCAGACTGATCGATTATTGAGCGACATGTGGAAGGATGTATTATATAGATACACCATTCGCGGTTTCGCAGTATTAGACAGATTTAGTTGAGCGTCCGCAACAGCTCTGCGTACGCAGCCTGCCATTGAAAATGGCTGGCAGGCTGCGTCCGCAGAGCTGCTGCGGACGCCCAACTAAATGTGTCTATTAAGACTGCAACGGACGCTCGACCTCGTGCACTCCTATTGGAGCCAGCTGTTGCAGCACATCGACGGCGTAACCATTTTGTAGAGCCATCCCGTGTTCTCTGGTTTGTCTATATATCTGGTCTGCATTTCTTCTCAGTTATTCAGGACATTATGTCATAAAAAATTTCAGAGATAGCAATCGCAGCGCTACCCTCGCATCCTTTGAGCTAACATATCAGAAGAAAGGTGTCTGAAATTGCGCTTTTGAAATGCTTTCTCGTAATCTGAACACCAACAAATATCGCTGTCTCAATCTAACTGCATTTTGTTTTTATTTCGCGTTGCATACTCGTATTTCTTTTAGTATTTAACATGTTGTTCACTATTTACAAGGCAAGGCGCTGTGATATCCACGGAGCGAGCGGACGCGTGTTCGCGTCAGCTCCAATTTAAACGTATGCGTTCGAAAATCACTTGACGCACACAAGTATTTGGTGCCAGAAGATCCGGATCATCTCCATGAGCTACCTGACACCGTAATTAAGGTGGGAACCGAATTTTCGGCGACTTCACGGTCAACTACAAATCAGTCACGCCGGCGCGAGAGCTGAGACGCATAGCTGCGCTGCTACCACCACCGTATATAGCTGCCGAGAATGCTGCTGAGCAATTAAATGGGAACAAGTGAGCATCCAAGGAAGTTAAAAAAAAAGACATGGTTGATCCCTCCGTCATAGGAATCGGTATAACACGAAAGTGAAACGTGTCCTTACAGAAGTAGTCGAATGTTTACTGCACATTGATATAAAAGAGAGAGAGAGAGAGTGAGTGTTTATTAGAAGGCAGAGAGGTCAGCCTGAGCTTATGCGCTCTAGCCTGCTACTCTACACAGGGGATAAGGGAAGGGGGGAAAAAAGAGAGATGAAGGGTGATCATGGGGGGCAGGAAGAGGTGGTGCGTATGTACAGTAGCCATATATCACAGTACCCTACAGCTTGGTATCCAGTCCAGTGCTTTTGATAAAATCTAGAACCGCCCTTGTAGCAGTTTTTGACACTGGTCGCACATTGCTGACAAAATGCAGAGAGCTGGCACAATGTCTATTGGTGTGTTGACAGTTATAGCACCCTTTAACGTGGATGCATCCACGTTGACGCTTGATGGTACATCTGTATCCCGACGACTAATGTCTATGATGAATGATTAAAGAAGCCATTGTGGTCATAGATGCTTCTGGTAGCTGTACGGCGAAAGCGGAGTCATTGAAAGCGGTGTGACAGCCAGAAGAGCGTCAATGATTGGGCGCCGAACTTGGGCTAAGGTCGCCTACTCGCGGCATGTTGGAGTTATTGAATAACGCTGCCCGACCAGAGGGAAACGCAGCGCGCGTCGTGTCTTCCCCGTTGGCCGGCTGCGATTTTTCGCGGGGCGAGCTAGGAACATGGCTAGGGACGCGGAGTTACGGCCACGCGACGCACTCGCGCGTCGCACAGCTAATTTTGGTATGGACGGATGCTACGAGTGTGGATGCTAGGGGTAAGGTCGCCACCTGGCAGTGTGTTAATGCGTCGGCAAAATTGCACGTTTGCTATTCGAAACACGCCGAATGGGACGGACGCGGAAAAACAACGCTTTGAAGAAACTAATCGTGCATTTCACGGTCATAATGCATTACTTCTCTTAGCAAGAGCACTGTGGGAGGACAGTGGTAGATATAAAAGTTTTGTTTTTAAAGCGTGCAAAGTATGCGGCCGTGGCGCAGTGGATAGCGTGCCCGGCATCTCTTGTCGCGGACCGAGAGGTCTAGGTTCGACTCCCGTTGACGGCACTTTCTTTCTTTGTCTTCTGATCATGTGTATTTTTTCGCCGTCATTTCCGTGACGGAAATACATCACTCAAATCTTGGTGGACCCCGGCATAAAACACTTTCGTGTTAAAGAAATTTGGAGTGGAAGCTCTCGCGACTCCTTGCCAGCAAGAGTGAAGCCAGCTTTTGCCCTCCGAAGGCTTTGGAAACATGCTCTTTTCTGGTGCTGCCCACTCAGAGATCAAGTGGCTTTGATTTGTTAGTGTAGATGTTACGTTAATTATAAAATAAAAGATTGTTGTTGCCAAAGAAAGTAATGCATCGAGATGGGTATTGGTGATTGCAATAAAAATTTCCAACACTTCGAGGCTTAATAAGGAAAGCTAGTAACACAAGGACACGCTTGAAGCAGTACCTGACGCGAAAAAGTTGTCATAATAAACTCGTTTAGCGTGCGAGGGAAACGCTTCATTTCCTTCGCCTAACGCCGACAGTGTATCGTGCCCATACTAAGAGTGAGCCGTGCCCTCCAAAAGATGGTGGCCGCAGCCGCCATCTTTTAAAGGGCATGGTCGCGGCTTCACTCTTGAGCAATAATTTCCGCTCCAGAAAGCATCAGTCGGCGCGTCGGAAACTCCTCCTTTTCCTAACAAAATGTGAGGCACAGCAGATGGGACAGGTCACCAGTTCAGGGAAGATCTCGAAGAAAGCGCAGTGGGGCCAACTATCTGCTCACGGAAGCCAACTCGCGAGCAAGCGTGGGCTCCCCGCGTAGAAGTCACGCGGAAACACCAAGAAGCAAAGCGAGCAGCTTTTACGATGAATCACGAAAGTATGTCGAAACTCAGTGGACTCATTGGACGAGTTAACGAACAGGCGCTAGGACTTCGGCAGAGTCATCATCATTATCATCATCATCATCAGCCTGTTTACGCCCACTGCAGGGCAAAGGCCTCTCCCATGTTTCGCCAATCAACCCGGTCCTGTGCTTTCTGCTGCCACGTTATACCTGCAAACTTCTTCATCTCATCTACCCACCTAATTTTCTGTCTGCCCCCTCACGCGTTTGCCATCTCTTGGAATCCACTCAGTTACCCTTAATGACCAGCTGTTATCCTGCCCACGTGCTACGTGCCCGGCCCATACCCATTTCTTCTTCTTGATTTCAACTATGATATCCTTAACCCCCGTTTGTTCCCTGCCCCACTCTGCTCTCTTCCTGTCTCTTAAGGTTACACCTATCATTTTCCTTTCCATCGCTCGCTGCGTCGTCCTCAGTTTAAGTTGAACCCTCTTTGTAAGTCTCCAGGTTTCGGCTCCGTAGGTAAGTACCGGTAAGATGCAGCTGTTATATACCTTCCTCTTGAGGAATAGTGGTAGACTACCATTCATGATTTGATAATGCTTGCCGAATGAGCCCCATCCCATCCTTATTCTTCTATTTATTTCACTCTCATGGTTCGGCTCCGCGGTTACTACCTGTCCTAAGTAGACGTACTCCTTTACAACTTCAAGTGTCTCGCCACCTATCGCAAAGCGCTGTTCTCTGCCAAGATTGTTCCACGTTACTTTAGTTTTATGCATATTAATTTTCAGACCTACTCTTCTACTTTTCGTATCCAGTTCAGTAATCATAAGCTGTAATTCGTCTCCCGCGTTACTCATCAATGCAATGTCATCAGCGAATCGCAGGTTACTGAGATACTCTCCATTAACTCTTATCCCTAACTCTTCCCAATCTAGGCCCCTGAAAACCTCCTGTAAACACGCGGTGAATAGCATTGGAGAGATCGTGTCTCCCTGCCGTACGCCCTTCTTTATTGGGATTCTGTCGCTTTCTTTATGGAGGACTATAGTGGCTGTGGATCCGCTGTAGATTTCTTCCATTATGTTTATATAGGCTTCGTCGATGCTCTGATTCCGCAGTGCCTGCATCACTGCTGATGTCTCCACCGAATCAAATGCCTTCTCGTAATCTATGAAGGCTATGTATAGGGGTTGGTTGTATTCCGCGCATTTCTCTATCACCTGATTGATAGTATGAATATGGTCTGTTGTTGAGAAGCCTGTACGAAATACCTCC
The DNA here is from genome assembly GCA_030522465.1 of Rhipicephalus appendiculatus. Lineage (NCBI taxonomy): Eukaryota > Metazoa > Arthropoda > Arachnida > Ixodida > Ixodidae > Rhipicephalus > Rhipicephalus appendiculatus. Next base: position 15,869 of record JALIZH010011767.1, read on the forward strand.
TGGTCCTTTGGTTGATTGAACTCTAATGTCGTATTAATTCTGTTCGCAATTACTTTTGTAAATAGCTTGTAGACAACGGACAGTAAGATGATGGGCCTGTAATTTTTGAGGTCCTTGACGTCCCCTTTCTTATGGATCAAGATGATGTTGGCTTTCTTCCAAGAATGTGGTATCCTCCCCGTCGAGAGACACTTCGTATACAGGGTAGCCAGTTTTTCTAACACAACGTCAGAGTACCAGCACGGAACTCGATCTTCAACTAGGCCTACATAAAACACTTGAATAAATTATAGAAGCGCCACATATGTCGCAGTAGGAGCGTTTGACGAATAACACAGCAGGCCGCGTCATTCGTGACAGTCTCGGCATTTCTTATCGCCCGCAACGCGGTATCAAACACGACATACCACGGGGCATTCACACTAAACTTATAATACCACCCTTGCCAAAGAACATACATCCTGAACACAGCGAAGCTAGAAGAATCAATAGAGCTTCAGCTTTGCTCCAAAATGTTGGACGCAACGAGGAGGCGGTCTTTGTCGATGCAGCGCGCTATCGAGACTGTCGCCGTTTTGCTGTTGCGGTCGTAGACCAAACGCACAAATGCATAAGCTGTGCTTCGAACAACACAGAGCACGCGGAACTGGCGGAAGAAGTAGCTATCGCACCGGCCATAGTTCACGCTGATTCCAAATATAATATCAGGGCTCGACTCACAAGAGTACGAAAGTTTGCAAACGGTATCTCACAGCGTAATCTGAAGGAGCGGTCTTTTCGATCCGCAGCTGCATTTTGATATTAGGATCCCCTATTAAATGGGCAATATTCTGCGACTGCAAGGCAGTCTTGCAAAACATATGAAGCTTACGACATGGACACTATATTTAATAAGGTCGAGCTGGGCAAGTTTGCGATTTATCACCATGCCGTATAATAGGTCACGGGTCTCAAACACGAACCCGCGAACCTTTCGGCAGCGGCCCGGCGCGCACATGACTACCCGAACCCCATTATTTTTGTTTGTATTTTCTTAATGAGCATGTCCATGAGCTACACAGACATGGCCGGTCCCAAGCATTTTTTTTTCTTTTCTTGAGGCTCACCATGTGGTCGACATGTGAAGAAACAGAACCGTGGAACAATTGCTCTATATTTCAGAAATGGCGTCCAGATTTCGGTTATTCAGCAGATTGGATCGATGCTGCTCGAATCTTGGCTCCAAATCCCCTTTAGAAATACCCCATATAGGATATATGCAAAAAGCTTCCTTTCAAATGGAAACGTTAGCTGACATCTTGTTC
>JALIZH010011768.1:0-15799 GCA_030522465.1 Rhipicephalus appendiculatus
GCAAACTTCTTGGCGCAAGCATTTACCCTGAAGCAACCACAAGCTGGAGCCGCCTGGATATGTTGTGCCGTCTAGCGGTGGAATGCTCAAACAGGAGAGCACAAAACTTATCAGGTGTGTTAAACTTCATCGAAGAGGAGATGCGTTCGAATCGCAGCTGCGTTTATTCCATTTCCGAAGAGCTTGTGCACGTGGCACGGTCAGTTACAGACATGATGGCTGTTGCGGAGTGAGCACCTTTCTGCTGAGCTTGGTCGCACCTAACGGGCTGCAATGCTATATAGCGAGTCGGGAGAAAAAGAAGAAAAATGCGTTAATTTCCGTCTCCCATGAGGGAACACGTCTAAGCATCTTATATCGATGGATAGCGAACGCAATAGCAATAAGAAGACAACACATTCGCTTTTCTTTCTTTCTTTCTTTCTTTTTTTTTTTTTTTGCTTCACGACTGACGTTCTCGGAAGTGGCGGGGGCCTGAGTTTTTGGAGGCTCCTCTGTTTGTGAGACAGCAACCACACACCAGAACATACAACCCTGCTTTCCCGTTCAGCCCACTTCGCTCGGTTCCTCCCCCCACCCCGCAAAGAATTGTGAGCGCCCAAGCAGAGAGGCTCTCTGTCTAAGCACGTGTCATCGCCTCTCGCAATACACGGGAAGGGGGGCAGTAATGTACGGCTGATGGGGTTGCCGCAGTGGCTTCAGCTAAAGTTCATTGGACAAGCGAACCTCTTTTATTCATTTACTCTATCCGTGCCTTCAGGACCCCCCGGATAAGCTTTCTTTGGTGCAAAAAAGCTGTGGGTGAGGAGGGTTTCAGCGAACCTCCTTCGTTTTCCCTAGTCATAAGACGTATCGTAGCAGCACAGGAAAGAATAATAGCGTAGACAACAGGATTAGCGCTCATCCTGTTATCTGTGTTTCCTTCGCTGTTGACTCTTTTCCCATCCTCAAACTGAGCTGCGCTATACCAGTACGATATGACTAGCACAAACTTGCCCAATCTGCAGTACTTCCCTAGTCAGTTACTGAAAGCTTACCTTGAAAGATTGATCCTACCGCTTTTTCTACGCCGACGCTCGTAAAAGAAGCCTAGAGAAGTCCCCCCCCCCCGCAAGCAAAGCGGCGTCTGTCCGCATGCCTGTCCAATTACAAATCCGCCGGACGCGCATGTTGAAAGACGTGACACGTGCGCGTGTGGCGGATGCACACAAGCCTGGCACTCGCCGGGAACTCGTGCGGGGATACTTTTTTAGTCGCGGAGTCTGCCGACTGCCGCGCTTAGGTCTTTTGGGTGGGGCTTCTGCCATTCCACAGCCCAACGCGGTGTCGAGAGTCTCGTGCCCGTGTTACAGTGCAGTGCTCCAAAGTGTGCCAGCCACGGTGTGTAGAGGAAGCGGCGTAACGAGCAGCGCCAGTGCGCTACGGGAGTGCCATCCGCGAAAGTAGACCGCAACCACGTCCAACATGGCCTTGGCGGAGAGTCCTTACTCCGGGCTCACGCGATATCAACCTTTCATGCCATGCACAAGCGGCAAGGGTCGCTTGTGCCACATCTTCAGGAAATTTCTGTGTGGAACGAATATTTCTGGCAAGTCGGTCTCTGAATTGAGGGAGCAATCGCCTGGGCGTTTGTCTCTCGTCGAAAATCACGAAGCGAACGCCCGAACGTACCCTAGTGACCGGAATATGGTGATGCGGTCGCCACGCCATTGCACTACTTATTGACGCTACACCACTGCGTCAATTCTGTGACGACCATAGACTCGTCAACATTCTGGGACCACAAGCTACTCATATGCGACGCGTTGTGCAAGAGCCTGAGTCTTACAAAGCCTGCTGTACGCACAGCACTCGTCGCGGGACATCGCTGCAGCGCTGCTTCACCTGAACCACCTGCGCGAGAGCTCGAATTAAAAAGCATGCCCTTCAGGCGCACTTTCATCGACGGCCTCTCGGAGTTCCTGGCGAGCACCTCTAACACTGACGCCACTATGACGCAACAGATTTTCCACCGCGAGGAAGACGCCTTGGCTTTCGTACAGGGACTCAGGCGGAACAAGACAATCACGACACTGTCGTTCGAACTGATGCTACTCGGAGCGGAACCGGTTCACAACTTGCCAGTTATGCCGGTCTCACCCCGGTAAAACGCCCTGTTCGCTGACTACCTCTGCGGTAACAAGACACTGCGCACACTGACTGTCATAGGAGGCTACTGAAAGTTTCACTGCGGTGGCTCATCCGATCATTGGTGCACTCATCGAGAACACGCTCACCAAACTCAGCATCGTCAGGTGCTTGCTGAAGGGCGAGGACATGGAGCTCATACCCGGCTGCTCGGCCAGAACAGCACCGACGAGCTTCAACATGATCAACTGCGATGGTCCCGGCGGTCCAGCTGGTTCCACGCTTACCCGGCAGCTCTGACCGAACAAACTCTGGAAGAGCTCACGCTCGACTTGTCTCGATTCAACACGACCGAGAGCCAGTCCCTGATCGGGGCACTCGCGTCCAACCCATCGCTGAAGAAGGTCACCGTAGAGCACTTCACTCACGTTGACGTTGCCGAGATATGTAAGGCCGTAAGAGATACCGGCGTACAGGAACGCTTCATCTTGGGTCAGCACTGTGTCCGCGATAGCTCTCGTGGACGCGCTCGGAGAATGCAGGGAGCTCTCCAGCGTCAAAGCAAACTCACAATTGTTCGGCAGGTTCGAGTTCCCTGCTCACCACCCTGAGCCTACTGCACCGTCCAGCCACGTGAGATCACTTTGTCTCGAACTGTTGCCGGATCATTCAGAGTAGCGCGCGATACACTGGCGCAGCATTACGGGCATGACCGGGCTGAGGAACCCGAAGTTGAGCATCGGCAGCGAGGGGAATTGGGGACGCTTTTGCGATGGCGAGGCGGGAGCTTGCGCAGGCGCTGTCCGTCAACAAAAGCATACGCAGGCTGGGAGTCTATGGCCCCTGGTTTGGCGAGACCGAAACGGAGATGCTCGCCGACGCGCTCCTGTCCAGCCGGACGCTTTATCAGCTGTCCTTCTTCCCATACAGCCAGAGTTGTGTCATTTCACTCATGCGAAAGCTGTCGCCGAACGTCTCCAGTAACTACACGATCCTCGACATGCACCTGGAAAGACCGTGGATTCTCGGCAGCGACTGGTTCAGCGTAGCGGACGTCACTCGTCGCAACTGCTCGCTGGTGACGCGTGCGGCGCACTTCGGGTCAGCGGGTCGAGAGAGGCTCAAGTACTACGCGGCAGCTGCGGAGTCGTGCTTCTAACCCAAGACTTGTGGAGAAAGTTCAAGAACTCGCTTCCGTCGACGAAGACGAAGCCGTGTCGCGGATCAAAGAGAGCCTCAAGACATTCTCCGGAGTTGATGGCTTCATGCGCCTCGCCGGAGTCGTCAAGCATGGTGTGACTTGCCACAACCGCGACGACGGTCAGATGCAGCTGGTGGACATTGGTCGAGATTGTTGGTTGTGCATGGCAGTACATCAAGGTGAGCGACATCACGGATGAACAGTAGGCGTGTATTTATTTCTCTGCTGTGGTTATGTCATTGTGTAACACGGTGAACCTTTAGGAAGCTTCATCGTTTTCTCGTTGAGGCTGATGCGTAGCCAAATAAATCGGTATTTTCGAAAGTATTTCCGCTCGCGAGGTCTTTGCATTAAACCTGAGTGATATAATCACGCCAACATAAAAAAGCAGGCAAATCCCACGCACTGTGGGAATCGATGTAATGCGAAGCAGCCAGGAAGGAGCAAATCATTCTTCACATAATTTGCATGTCATGTTTTACATGTTAGGACCCGTCAATTGTGTTTCGCCATACAGTCACGTCGCGATATACCAATTTGGTGTATGTCAAGCTAGCGAACTGACGCAAGCGCACCATGAACGTGGCATGTAAATGACATCGTAGATGACATGCCAAGATTTTCATGTTACCACCTGTCACTTATGTTCCTTATACAGTCATGTCACTCAATACCAAATTTGATGTATATCAAGCTAACGAAACGGCCGCGAGCGCGCCATGAGCGTGGAATGCAAGTCATGTCGCATATGACAAGTCATGATTTCCATATTACGACTTGTCATTTATGTTCGTCATACAGTCCAGCCACTCAATACCAAATTTGGTTTATCTCAAGCTAACGAAACGGCCGCGAGCACGCCATGAGCGTGGCATGCAAGTCATGTCGTCCATGACAAGTCATGATTACCATACCACTTGTCATTTATCTTCGTCATACAGTCATGTCACTCAATACCAAATTTGGTGTATATCAAGCTAACGACACGGCCGCGAGCACGCCATGAGCGTGGCATGTAAATCATACTTTCATGACAAGTTAGTCATGATTTTCATGATATAACCAGCCAGTTATGTTCGTCATACAGTCATGTTGTGCCATACCAAATTTGGTATAAATCCCATTAACGATACGGCCAGGAGAGCACAAAGTCGTAGGCGGCTAGATAGATAGATAGATAGAGGATAGATAGATAGATAGATAGATAGATAGATAGATAGATAGATAGATAGATAGATAGATAGATAGATAGATAGATAGATAGATAGATAGATATAGATAGATAGATAGATAGATAGATGATAGATAGATAGATAGATAGTTAGATAGATAGATAGATAGATAGATAGATAGATAGATAGATAGATAGATAGATAGATAGATAGATAGATAGATAGATAGATAGATAGATAGATAGATAGATAGATAGATAGATAGATAGATAGATGATAGATAGATAGATAGATAGATAGATAGATAGATAGATAGATAGATACGCTCAAAGTCGCCGAAGTGCCTGCTAAGAAATGCTTCGCATTTAATATACATTTCCTATTCTTCAACGAGGAACGTGCTTTCTTTCCAAGAGAGAGCAAAATGCAAAGTAAAGGCAGGGTTGTTAACCACATTGTTCGTGGGAGATCGGAGAGAAAATCAACGAGAAAGCTATAGAAGGAAAGAGAGAACACGTTATACGAGCATAAACATATCAGCGTGCACTTCCCATACGAAGACAGTCACGCTCAACTATTCTTCTGGGTGACCTGCTGGTGAGAAAATGTATGAGAAGTTTCTTGTCAGCAAATGCGTCGCGTAGCAACGCCGTGTGATTGTGGGATAAGGTGCTGAACTTTAGTGTTGTCGTTGGACGAAAATGCCGCAGTGCGGGACTAATAATAATGTTGTTACCAACCGAAAACCAGAATGCTGCGCCTGCGGAACTACAAGTCTGCAAATGAACATGCCAGGCTCACACGATCTTTTCCAGTGATTCATTACCTTGGTCGCCTGGAACTGGCTCGATTTTTTATGAGTCGGTCAGCCACGCATGTCGCACACAAAGCCGCTTGAAATCACTGCTGCCGCACAGAAAGTAATAAAAACAAATACGCAGGTAGGTAGGTAAAAACTTTATTTTTCCTTTTGAAAGGAAAGGGGCAAAGGGATAGAGATGGGGGGAGGTTGCTACACACGGTAGTCCTCCGCGACCCTCTCTGCCCAACCCAGGATGGCCGCCTGGACGTTGGGTTTCAAGCTGCGCAAGGCAGCCTCCCACTGCTCCTCATTATTTAATATCGCAGAAGTTTTCACGTGGCGTGGAGAAAGTACCGACCAAGCAGGTGAGCCGACGCCGAAGAAACGCCGAGCAGTCGACGAACAGACGACGCGACGCGGATGGACATGGCTTGAGGAGCCTTTGCCTTTCCTGTTGGAGAGCTGGTGGCGAATGTAGTGGATGAATTTGCGCGCGTGGAACGTAGCGACGAAGTGACTGGTGCGTGAAGGGCCGTCTAGACAAAGATAACAAAAAGGATGGAATTGTGTTGGATTTTGTTCGCCCGAGTTTCTTTGGGGACTCGCTCTTGTACGTCACAATTTAATGTTTTTGTGTAGTTGCCATTTGTCGCACTGCATTTTTGCCACGTAGACAATTCGAGGACGGTCTCTCAGAAAATGTAGCAGTCGCAAACCATTCCTGGACTGATTTTAACAGAGGTGCAAAACACCAGCGGGACCTTTCACACAAAGCCGCTTTGAAATCACTGCCGGTAAATAGCCCTAACCGATAAATTACTTCGTACCGCCCTGCTTTTCCTCAAGAAACATTCTCTCGAACGTAAAGCATAAGGGAAAAATATGTTTCAGTCGCCACTCTCATGCCACAAAACTTCTGCAGAACAAATATTCCAGCGGAGTGCCGTAATACTAACACAGCATAGAAGTGAGCACGGAGGAAAAAAAAATCACAGCATATCCACGAGGTGAATGATGGTGAGGTGGGCGAAGCTTGAGAGGTTATGGCTGATGCCGTTAACCCTCCGAGAAGTTCGCCCGATAAAATCATCATGCAAACACGTGAGGTACGGTGAAGAAAACTTTTTATTGAGATTTCAAGTTACCTTTATATATTACGCACTTGTGGTCGGAGAAGTGCACAGCTAGCGGCGCCAACGTGCACTCCGAGCAGCGAGAGCAGCGGACCCCAAAAAGGCGAGCCCGAGAAGCGGCGGCCCTCCGCGCCCGCTGCTTCGCTTCGTCCATGCCCCACCAACGATTCGACACGTACGGCGACGATCCAGGAGACTGAGAGAGGCACTCGATCGCCGCGCACTCAGGCAAAGCGCGCGCAGCAGCCAATCGGAGAGTAGCGGCAATTCGGAGAGTAGCGGCAGAGTAACGCCATCTAGGAAATGAGACGAGAAATGGTCATCTCTTATCATGGCCTCCGAGATGGCAGGCGATACTGGGGGTTACGCGTTACGCCTGACAAGGTTAGACTAAGAGGAGCTTCGCCCCTAAAAAAAAAGAAAGTAGGAGGGAGCGTCATGTCAAAACTTTGAAGCCCAGCAATAAAAAAAAAATGACACGGGAGCATCCTGGGAATTGAACGCGAACGCCAGGAGCAAGCGGCTTCAGAGGAGATTGGCTTGTCAACGCTAGGCGTGCTCCCTCCGATTCTTTTCCCTTTCCTCCATGGGTATGAGGCTTTTTTTTTTCTAGGCTGCCGCGAACGTTCCTTCTCTCTTGGTTAGGATTAGGATTAGGATTAGGATGTTGTAGGCTGCCGGCGGATCTAGCCTTGCGAAATTTGCAGGCAATTGCCCCGCCCGGTTTCCTCTTTTCTGAACATATGAAACCAGCGTCCTTCTGAAAGCGAAACGCGGGCATGCTCTATAGAAAGTCGCGCGCAGCGCGACTCAGCCCTGCTTAACCGGTGGCCTGTGAGCTATTCCGCCTACAGTGTTACCGGGCCCCCCCATATACCCACACCACACCCCAACATAAATGTCACTCATCACCAGTCATCTGCGAGGCCTGTAACTATCAAAAACTTCAAGAGCAGTCGCGACACCTCCTTCCTGAATGTCCAGTGACCACGCGGAAACACAATATCGTTTACACTGTCGTGTGGCGAGCCTAAACTTTGTAGTTCTTCAAATAAACATTGACGGTCTTTGTTAAGCTCACGACACTTAAGTAAATAATGTTCTACATCACCACAGGTCTTGCAAGCCGGGCACAATGGCGTCGCGGAGAGTCTGATCTTGTGGAGCCATGCTGGTGTACGCGCTGAACCCGTCCGAATGCGATGTAACAAAGAGGCCTTTTCCCTTGTCAGCCCTTTCGTCACACATGGCTGGTGAGGTGTCACCCATAAAGAATGGAAATGCCTGTTGACAGTTTCTCTTAAAAGATGTTGACGGTCTCTGGGAGCCTTCTTCGTTGGCCTAAGTTCCAAAGCACTCCGGGCAAGTCTGTCAGCCGCCTCATTACCCGATATACCCACATGCGATGGAACCCATTGCAACTTGATGCTCAGTCCAGCGCTGCGCAGGTCTTTAAGGATATGTAGCGATCTTTGGGTGCACTGGTCCAACACCAACCCATGCTTTAGCCGCTGCGGAGCAGACTTACTATCCGAAAGTAACACAACTTGTTGCTCCCTACAAAACTTCAATTTCTTCAGGGCTGCCTGAATTGCCACGCTTTCACATTCTGTTGACGAAACAACGCTGTCGAATCGCGCTGCCCAGGACACCTTTAGGGACGGGATTACAAACGCTGCAGCGCTTGCTCCGCGCTCTATGTCAACCGATCCATCGGTGAAAACTTGGAAATGGTTGGCGTACTTTTCTTCAATGTATTCAAGCACCGAAGAGCGTACTTCTGCTGTCGGTGTGGAGCGCTTGCTGTGCATCCGTGGAATCGTCAACTGGCAGTCGACATTCTCATGTGACCAAGGTGGGTCTTGTCGAAGTTGTTTGTGTCTAGGGAATTCCAGGCCAAGATGACGAAGAGTGTTGAGGGCCACGTAAGCTCGCGATTCCGTACGTCGCCGAAGGCGACTAAGGAGTGCTCGTCCTGGACTCGATTCACTAAGTCGGCTAAGTTGTGTCAGCAGTCGTTGAGAGGCGAGAAGACGCAGCGGTGGAAGACAAGATTCATGAAGCACCTTGACGCTCGCTGCAGACTTTGGCACTCCCAAAGCAACTCTTAGGCCTTTGCGATGAAGTGTTTCCAGCCGCTCGTACTGCGTCTCACTTGGAGAGATCAGAGGCAACTGGAAGAGCACACGGTTGACAATTACTGCCGAGTGCAATCTTATCATTGATGTTGGATGACTTCCCCAGCTTGTTCCTGCCATCCTTCGGAGGATGTTTACACGGGGTGACAGGGCTGAAATCGTCTTGTCTACTGCTCGTCGCCAATTCATTCTGGAGTCTAGTGTGACCCCAAGGAATCTCATGTATTTAGCTTGCTGAATTGGTGCATCTGGAAGTGATATCTTCATCCTTGTTTCTCGTCTTCGCATACCGGGGAATAGCATAAACCGAGACTTTTCTGCTGATATTGTTAGCCCAACAGATGCGAGATGGGTCTGCGCGGAGAGTACAACCCTTTGACCAATCATTTCCAATCGCTTATGCTGATATCCAGACAGCCAGATGCATATGTCGTCGGCATATATTGATATTTGAACTGCCTTACTGACTATCTTTAGGGCATCGGGTAAACCAGACATGGCCACATTGAACAACATTGGAGACAGAACACTGCCCTGTGGCACGCCTCTGGTCTCCCGGAAAATTCAGCCATTTCTGGAATGTTTTGAGCGCAGTGGCACCAAAGGGGGAGATCGAGCGGCCGTGGCAGTGGCAAACAACAACTGGGCATTTCGCCCGACCCCACTGAGCGAACGCTGAAATGACACCCGCAACAAATTCGCCCCCTACACGTCGCGATACGCGAGCCGCGCATGAACATGGTGGACAGTGCACCGAAAACCAGTTGTGGCGTCAAGAATCCCGTCAAAGCACGTCTCCGCTCTGTACGGAGCGGCGGGCGAGGAAGACATCGACGAACTGTAACCAGGCCCCGGAAACTGAGCGCTAGTTTCGGTTTCAAGGAACATGCACGCTCGTAGCGGTTGCCGGGCATCCTAAGATCTGGTTGAACGAAGTGCGGTTGATGTGGATGATCGCATTTATTTGCTTTCGCGAGTTTTTACAAATAAATAACTTTGATTTCACTATAAAACTATTCTTTTGTTTATTTGTCTTGTTTTGTTTCTTATTTTGTGAATTTTAAATCAGGCGAAGCGCGTGAAGGGTTTGACTTATGTTCGTAGCGCTTGCCTCCGCTCCTCCTTGCCACCCGCTCAGCGATATCACAAGTTGAATCGCGCTGAGTTATCTTGCTCGGATGGCGTGCCAAGCACGGGAAAGATAAGACAGAAAGTTGTGGCGTGCAGAGAACGGAAGCCGCAGTGAGCTACGCCGAGCAACTCAACCATGCATAAGACGAAGATGGCTAAATCGGGCATCGCATGTGTTTCGCGGCTCTGCGGTGTGTTAACCAGGGGATTTCCAGTTCCGCGAAGGTTTTTCAGGTTTCCTAGCGGCAACGGGTGAGCACAAGTATTCGGGCCCATTATTTCAGCAGGTATTAATTTTGCATGAGTACATGAGTAAACCCAGTTCTCTGCAAGCCTGACTGTACTGACATAAGCGCAGTGTCGCTAGACTAATTGGTCAAGACGACAGCCTACCTGCTGTCGGCAAAATACACTTAATGAAAGGCTTGAATGCGTGTTGGCTCGGCTACATAGTTTTTTTTATCTTTTAATTTTGGCCTGTAGCTCAAATAATGTGAAGCAATTTCAGGCTCCTTCCTGTTCATGAAATTCATGTAGCCAGTTTGAAAGTTTGTGGTTCTTTACTTCTAATACTGTCGCTGAAATACATGTGATGGACTCAATGCTTCTAGAAATCGTTACAGGAAATGTCGCTGGAGCCAACGTTTTGACAAGTGAACTTTTCTTCGTCAAGGCAACGCTGCTGCCCTGACGAAGACAAGTCAACTTGCCGAAACATTGTTTCTAGCGACGGTCTCTCTTGACGAATTGCTTATCGCTTCAAGCCTCTCTGTTCCTCTGAACTTCTGTCTCGTTTGGTAGTCAAATTCTGTAAGTAAATTATGTGCGACGTCATAACAAACGTGATTGAGTCAAATACGACGTGTCCTGCTCGTGATTGTTGACAGTTTTTGCATTGGTTCGGATATTCTGCGTCCACTGTTTACTCATTATGTCCATATTGCAGTTGTGAATTAAAGCTGCTCATATAGATTAACACTTTCACACTACGCGTATGTCTCTGTTTTTTTCTTTTTTTAATACGGAACCTGCGATAAAAAAATTAATTTCATTTGTGTCGATCGAGTTTTGTCTTACTGAGCAATCGGTCCGCTTAAGTTTCGCCGCTTCAGAACACACGAACAAAATTTTTAAAAAATTGTTAACGAAATTTTACGAATGGCCGCGTCGCCCAAGCGGCCAGCGGACTTGAAAGAGGGCACGAACACATTCCGCTTGCATGCGAAGTGGGAAAGGAGAGCTTCCGCGGCAACCCTCCTCCTCTCGGTCTTGCGCCCTTTCCCTCTATTTGGTGACCTCACCAGTGACGTCATGAAAGAAATGTTCTGTTTGTGATTTATTTGTAGTTGGATGCCCGGCAGCCGCCAGTAGTAAAAGAGGCACTGCCGCTGCGTATCAGCATGCGAGAGCGCGTCCCAAGGGGGGAAGTTTCCGCCCCCTGCTGTAACCCTTTCCCAGCCGCTGCGGATGGGAGGCGCAGGCCCGCTTTAGTGGCTGGGGTGAGCATCGACGCGGTTGTTCAAGCAAGTGAATTGTGCCTTATTTCAAAGGAAAGTGGCGAGCGTATCCCTCCGAACGAACATTACGTTGCGCACATGTCTGTGCCGATGTGGCGGGACTATTTCTTTAGTCGCGGAGGGTTATTGCTGATCGGCCGCCGCACGGCCCGCGCCTCAGTCGCGTGGACGCGGTCTCTCCAGACTGTCGCGTGGGGCCGGCGCAACTGTAGTGTGCCAGATACGGACTGTCAAGGTTTCGAAGCGGGGCCACGCGCACCGGTACGCTCATTGAATTTGCCCCCGCTTGTCGAAGAATTCTGCGCAGCCTGCGCAAAGATGGCCCTGTCGAAGAGCTATTGCTTCGGCTCTCAGATAGACTACCTGATCCCATGCACAAGCAGAGAGGATCGCCTGTGCGACATCTTCAGAGACATCTCCCGGTGGAACGAATTCTTGTGGAATATTGGTCTCGGACTTAGAGAACCTTCACCGGGCCAACTGTCGCTCGTCGAAGAGCGCAATTTGTGTGAAGAAAATATGTGTACAACGATGCACGCGGCCACCACGCAACTGTACCATTTGCTGACGCGTCACCACTGCGTCACTTCCGCGGAAATACGGTTGTGGATGTTGTGGCGCCTTGACCCACTCTAGCGACGCCCTGAGAAAGAGTTTGACCCTAAGAAAGCTCAAGTTGATTCTTCACAGAAATTGCGCTCTTCGACGAGCGACAGTTGGCACGGTGAAGGTTCTCGAAGTCCGAGACCAATATTCCACAAGAATTCGTTCCACCGGGAGATGTCTCTGAAGATGTCGCACAGGCGATTCTCTCTGCTTGTGCATGGGATCAGGTAGTCCATCTGAGAGCCGAAGCAATAGCTTTTCGACAGGGCCATCTTTGCGCTGGCTGCGCAGACTTCTTCCGCAAGCGGGGGCGAATTCAATGAGCGTACCTTGACAATCCGTATCTACACTGGAGCTACTTCAGGCACCCGCCAGAGAATAACTTCACCGCGCCGCTGTTGTATCTGAACCACCTGCGAGAGCTTGAATGCGACGGCACGCATTACGACTGCAACTTCACCGAGAGTCTCCCACAGTTCCTGGTAAGGACCCGGTCGCTGACGACGATCACCGTGACCAGGTTTCATATCCAACGCAAGCAAGACGCCGTCGCTATCCTACAAGGACTTGGGCGGAACGAGTCAATCGCGACGCTGTCGTTCAACACGTCTCTACTGGGCCCGCTACTTTTCAACGAACGGCCACCCGACCTGGGCTTGCGGCGGTATGCCCGCATGGCCGCCGATTTCCTGCGCGGGAACCATACGCTGCGCAGTCTTAGTGTGACACAATGTGGCATGACAAACTTCAGCCTTCTTCGTCCGATGATCGAGGCGCTATTCAGCAACATCTGCCTCACCAAGCTAAGCATTGACGGGTTATCGATGGGGACAAGAATATGGAGCTCATTAACCGGGTGCTCAATCAGAACCGGACGCTGACGAGTTTTAACCTGATCGGGTGCGCCTGGGACGAGGCCGAGCGACAGCTCGGGGTGAACGGGGATCACCGCATTGGGAGCTCTGCCGGCGTCGCCAGACAAATCCATTCGCTTCTGGTGGCCCTCACCAAGAACAACACACTGCAAGAGCTGACACTTACCTCATCATGGTTTGACACAAAAGAGTGCCGGTCGTTGTTTAAGGCAGTAGCGTCACATGCCTCCCTGAAGAAAGTCAACCTCAGCGTGTCTGAACGCGACGACGCCGCCGAGATTAACCGGGCCATGCGGGAGACTGCGCACGGGATCGCTTCTTCCCTAGGCACGCACCGCGCCCCTTCCGAAAAATGCAGTTGCGTTCATGGAGTTGAAGGAACCGCCAGGCGTCAGCGTAGACAGGCGAGTATTCTACGGCTACGACCCGTTGCTCGCCACGCTAAGCCTGCACCCATTGTGCAGTCACGTGACCTCGCTGTGTCTCCTTCTGAAGCGGGGAATGTTGAACGCCAGGGGTGAGCTCCCCGACTGCTCAGTACATTAAGGGAACGCCCACGCTCAGGTATCTCAAGCTGCACTTCGACGTCGCAGAAGTCGGAGACGCTGTCCATGTGGCCAGGCGGGAACTGGTGCAAGCGCTGTCTGTCAACAAGTGCTTGCGCAGGCTGGAAGTCCATGGCTCCTGCTCTGGCGAGACCGAGACTCATTTGCTGGTGCACACGCTGCAGTCCAGCCGAACGCTTTGCCACGTGTCATTTTTCCCAGACGAAGCCGACTGTGTCACCTCGCTGGTTCGGGAACTGTCGCCGAACATCTCAAGCAACTACACCCTCCTCAGCATGAGCGCTCACGACGATCACTTGCGCGGTAGCGACTGGTTCCCCGTCGCGGACGTAATTCGTCGCAATTGTGCACTGGTGACGCGCGCGGCCCACTTCGTCAAGGGCACGAGGCTGAAGTACTGCGCGGCGGCTGCCGAAGTGATGTTCTCGAACCCGGCACTTGTAGAGAAAGTTCAGGAACTCCTCTCCATCGACGAAGGCAAGGCCGTGTCAAGGATCCAGAAGAGCTTGAAGAGTTTCTCCGGAGTTAGACGGCTTCATGCGCCTGGCTGGGGTCGTCAAGTACGGTGTGAAATGCCACAGCCACGACGACGGCAAGAAGCAGCTGGTTGACATTGGCCGAGACTGCTGGTTGTGCATACGGGACTACCTGAAGGCTGACGACATTCTGGATGAACAGTAGGTGCTTATTCGTTTCCTGTGCCGTTGCTTCGTCTCCTTATGAACTGCACTGAACTTTCACCGTTTTCGCAATCGGGCATTGCGTGAACTGCTTTGCGTGTGACACATATACTACTGTAGCTGTTTCTTGGCCGGTTTTTAAGTGCGGGACATTTTAGTGGGCCGGGCTGTCTTATGCTCTCGTATGCTGTCGTATGCTGTAATCGTATGCTGTCGTCGCTTGGCGTAACGCGGACAAAACCACATATAGCATAGCCAGCTGTAGCATATTTAACACGCGTTCGCGCCAAGGAGAAGTGTCCTTCCTTTTCGTCTTCGAGCGCCATCATGATGACATCAATGCAAGTCTTCGTCTTGTTCTTCGAGCGCCTTGGTGAGGATATTAAAGGGGTACTGACACAAAATTTCGCGGCCGAGATAGCCTGCTGGATCGATTCCCGTGTACATGCGTGTACCATCTGCAAAATATCGACAGCGAATAAAGCTTGGAAGGTATTTTATATGAATTTTGAAGTTCGCGTGCGCGATCCAGCATTCTAGGCCGCACCTGGCGGCATTGACACCCTCGGAGGTGACCCGCGGTGACCCCCCTACTTCCCGGTACAACAGGTTATGATGACGTCGTAGCCGCCATTTCTGTTTTGGCGCGCTCGCCACTGCGCTGTTGGTGACTGCTCGGCGGCTGCTCGCGAGTGTGTGGCCGCGGCCAAGAGGAGGCGCTGCCGCGGCACGCGTTGAAAGTTTTGTGTTTGGCGACAGTACAGCTTTCCCGTTTCCTGCTCCCAAGGACTTCTTGATTTCCCTGGGCTGCAGTGACAGGCCACAATGCCGGAATCCTTCTGCGCCGTTTCCTTCTGCACGTCGAAGTCGGGATCAGGCGTATCGCTGCATACGTTTCCCCCGCGACGAACCTCGGCGGCAGAAGTGGATCGAGTTCGTGTGCGCTTGTGGACGTCAGGAGTATCAGGGACTGGTCCCCCCGTGCAGAACAGTCGCGTTTGCGGGCTCCATTTCGAGGCGCATTGCTTTACCACACAGGCGCCGGACTTGGCGTACATGGGTCTTCCGACTCCACCCTGTGCATCGCTCACGTCTGGTGCTCTGGTGTTACCTAGCTTTCTTCGGCACCAACAACTTGAAGGGCATCACAATGTTATCAAGTGATTCAATCGGATATTGAACGTAGAAAAACAGAACGTACTTTGGCTAAATGAATTGCCCTGCAGAACATTCGTGCACGAATGTGTCGGGTCTTACCATAGTACATTGCCGACGCGAGGTTCATCGTGGTCGTCGTCGCTGGTATCGTTGCCGCTTCCCGACGAAGCACTCCTCGCCAGCGGGTCAAACCTGAAGTGATTCGCCCCGTCGTAAATTCCTTCCATCCCCGTCGCAAGAAAATTGTCGCCATCAGACGACGATGAGCCCGACGACGACAGCGAGGACGATAACGGCGACGACATCACGCAGCATGGGTGACAAGCGAATGCAAGCAGACGATGCAGACCGCGCGGAAGTGCGTCACTGTTCTGGGTGCTCCGTGACCGAGCGTTTCACTCGCTAGGTGGTGATAGTTGCACCCGGCGGCTTGTCGTTTTTGGAGCTCTGTCAAACCGAAACTGAGGCTGTGTCGGTAATGAGGAGCTTGTAATTAATTATCTGTCGCGCGCTGCAGCAAACGATGTGCCGTGTTATGACTAACAGGCCCCCCAGCAACACATTGCAGCAAAAAAACGCGGGGCGAGAATTTTTGTCAGGACTCCTTTAAGTGCGGACATTACTCCTATGGCTAGTGAAACACAACACAAACTAGGTATAAAAATTGAAAAATTGAGAGAAAGCAAGCGAGAA
>JALIZH010011769.1:0-37500 GCA_030522465.1 Rhipicephalus appendiculatus
ATTAGGAAGTACAGTGCGCAACTGCATAACGGTTTAAGTTTGGGTTGGAAGTTCAAGAGTGTGAGCCGCTGCACCTGTGCCGAAGTTGGATTTCCGACAACCGATATACTACCGACAGTTACAAAATATGCTAGTTCAACCGTGAACAATAAAGTTTCTCAGCTCATCAAGACTAGTAACCACGCAGGGAAATTCGTTTGAAAGGAGCGAGATGCACGAGGAAAGCATACAAATACATTAATTATACTCAGTTTAAGTACAGAGACTTGAGGTGTTGTGAGCGTGCACAAATCCCTTGGTCAAATAAAGTTGCTCCTCTCTATACAGTCTAACTTGGCTATAACGAAGCAACGTGGGGACCATAGTTTGTTATATCCGGCATTCGTTGTTAAGATTATATATAGAAATCGGCGGCTTGGCTCGCGCGAAAGTCCAAGATACAAAAACGAATTTATTCTAGGTTTCAAACCGACTGTTAACGAGGCAATCCTTACCTGTCTCCTTGCGGCACTTCAAGCTAAGCAGACCGAAACATGATAAGGTGAAATTAAAACGCAACAAAGTTCGCTTGACAAAACTGGCCTGCGTTCACATTTCTTAGAAGAAAGGATGCAACCACGTTGTCAACCAAAGCTTTAGTGTCACAACCACATTTATATAAAAAAGGCGGTTGTGACGCTGCGTGCGGTAAAAGATTATTTTGCTTTTTATGCTACCCTTCCAGTTTTGAGCCCCGCGAAAACCAAATATTTCTTTGTCATAGCCGATATCTTGGCGGCGCTCGCGTTTTCGGCTTCGTTATACAAGTAATAAGTGCCATTGAAATGAAGCGTGACCAACCAAAGTTCGTAAGTAGTTCGCTATATGCGATAGTTCGCCATATCTGTGTTCGCTATAACGAGACTGCGTTGTATATAGGAATTAGGAAGCGTCCCCAAGATCGCATATGCTTGACTGACCTGTAAGCACCAGCGCCGCTGTGAATGCGTCTCGGCCGAAGCGGTTCGTTGCCTCGCAGGTGTAGTTGCCGATGTCCTCCGATGACACTTCCGGTATGATCAGCATGCTCACGGTTTCAGTGACAATCTTCTGTTTGATCTTAGTTCCGGAGCTTATCTCACGGCCGTCCTTAAGCCAGACAAATGATATCGGCTCCGTTCCGAAGTGGGCGTTACAAGAGATGACCACCTTGGAGTTTGCCCGTGGGTCCTTCGGAAAAGCGAACGGTTGAATCTGGGGAGCCTCTGAAACGCAAAATTTGCCGAAGCCATGGCCCGTTGACGCACGTAGGCAGGGGTATACATGGGGCGCTGTCACTGAACGGTTCTCGTGATTGGTCCGAATCGTTGCTTTGCTGACGCAAGCGCGATTCTGACCAATCGCGTAATGACATGCGAACGGGCTCAAAATAGGGTGCCTCGCATTCTTCCGACACGGAGAAAGGCCTTACCGCCAGTTTTGCACAATGTTGGAGTCAGGAGAAGCAACGCTGTCACTCGAAGTAGGCGCATCAGTAGACGACTCATGATCCGAGCTTTCTGTGCCAGTAGCTCCGCGTAGTCCAATGCGATGGCACCGCTATGGTTAGCAAGACGCAGCACAATGCGGCGAAAAAGAGGGAAACGTTGGTTTTGTTGTCTGGCCTGGACAGCTAGCGCCACACCGTGGAATATACAGCAACGACGTCAGAAAGCGGGATATCAACGAACGGCCCTCCGGCAGCGAAAAGTGACGCTGACGCGGGGAAATATGTTCCTAAACGAATACTAAAAAATAAGTCGTTGAAATCTAACAAATCATTAGTTTGAAACTCCGTTTTCGTATGTAAACTCCGCTGTATTTATTAGACATCAGAATTACGGTCAAAGTAGCGTTACTTTATTTCTTGCATCGAAATCCGTACTGAGGCGTCACGAATTTCAAGTGTTATATCCGTTGTGATTCAGTTGATGTTCTAGAGCCTTGCTATATGCTTGATTGATTTAGAATCTAGTGTGACTGATATATACCCGTCAGACTATACATACAGGCCCGAGAGAACACAGTCAAGATGTATGACTTCATACTAAGCGCTGTGTGTGTGTTTGCGTGTTCCTCTCCGTCCGCGTCCAGTCGCGCTGTAGAAACTTAGCATGAACAACCAACTAGCCCGCCAACGCACTTTGGCCAATGACTTCATAGCGAGGTGCTGCCATAACTTCGAATGGGCGTCACCATGCGCATGTTCCTGCTTTTTGCTTCTTTTTTTCTTTTTCAATTAACTGCTTATGAAGCCCCCCTCGCACGATAGCAGTGGCGTTTGCTGTTATTTTTTGAAGCGTCATTTACTGGCATGGACGTCGGCAGGGGGTGAAAAAGGGGCACTTGCCCCCTCTCTCGCCTCCCCCCCCCTTCCAAGCCAAGCCAACACTTGCCCCACTCTCCCACCCCCCACGTAAGCCCCACTGGCGCTCCCCCCGCGTTGCAACACGGATTTGCAACCCGCCATGACAAAATGCCGCCGACGCCCATATTCTATAGTACAGTTCGAATACTTTGTTCTTGTAGTCATTGAAGTTACTGAATCGCAGCTTTGTAACGCTGATATAATCTGTTTAATTCTTCCTAGTTCTACATGCTCCGAGGCACGAAAAGCTCCTCAGCAGAAAACAACGTATTGTTGCGTGAGGAAAAACACACAAAAAAAAGGGGTTCATGTGCACTGTAATTATAGGGGTACGCTTGCCGGTGCTTGAACTGAATTGAGTTTACTTGCAACAAGGTTTACAACGGAAACCCGGCCGATCGCGCCAAGAGCCAACGCACTTCTTCGCGTCTTCCTCGCGGTAGCCGCACGGTCTGTATACCTCACATTTCGAACTTATCGTAAAGATTATGATTTATGGCTCTATGGGCCCCACCATAGATCACTGTTGGTGTATATAGCGGAAACCGGCCTATATCTGTATATTTAACTATGTATGCCGTTGGGCAAACTCTCGAAATAAAAAAAAAAATCACGGCATATCCGCGGAGTGAATGATGATGAGTGGGCGAAGCTCCGGAGGTGCATCATCAAAGACGTGATGGTGGTTGGTTGCATGTGGTCAAACGATATGCATGTGAGACCATATCGCGATGCCATGTGTTGTATGGCATCGCGATCGTCATCGTCATCAGCGTCATCGTTATGACGCATAGTGGGTACATTCCATGTGGTGTGCCGTGATGGCAGCGTCATCGTCATCACACAGGGAGATACTGCTGGTTACGCAGGTGGCTACTACGTACTATAAACTACAAGGGACGCACGACCCACGGCAAAGACGTGATGGTGGTTGGTTGCATGTGGTCAAACGATATGCATGTGAGACCATATCGCGATGCCATGTGTTGTATGGCATCGCGATCGTCATCGTCATCAGCGTCATCGTTATGACGCATAGTGGGTACATTCCATGTGGTGTGCCGTGATGGCAGCGTCATCGTCATCACACAGGGAGATACTGCTGGTTACGCAGGTGGCTACTACGTACTATAAACTACAAGGGACGCACGACCCACGGCAAAGACGTGATGGTGGTTGGTTGCATGTGGTCAAACGATATGCATGTGAGACCATATCGCGATGCCATGTGTTGTATGGCATCGCGATCGTAATCGTCATCACGGCACACCACATTCCATGTGGTGTGCCGTGATGGCAGCGTCATCGTCATCACACAGGGAGATACTGCTGGTTACGCAGGTGGCTACTACGTACTACAGACTACAAGGGACGCACGACCCACGGCAAAATGGTGGTTGGTTGCATGTGGTCAAACGATATGCATGTGAGACCATATCGCGATGCCATGTGTTGTATGGCATCGCGATCGTCATCGTCATCAGCGTCATCGTTATGACGCATAGTGGGTACATTCCATGTGGTGTGCCGTGATGGCAGCGTCATCGTCATCACACAGGGAGATACTGCTGGTTACGCAGGTGGCTACTACGTACTACAGACTACAAGGGACGCACGACCCACGGCAAAGACGTGATGGTGGTTGGTTGCATGTGGTCAAACGATGTGCATGTGAGACCATATCGCGATGCCATGTGTTGTATGGCATCGCGATCGTAATCGTCATCACGGCACACCACATTCCATGTGGTGTGCCGTGATGGCAGCGTCATCGTCATAACGCAGGTGGCTACTACGTACTACAAACAAGGGACGCACGACCCATGGCATAAGATGCTTCGCATCTAAAAAAGTGATTCTAGTGCCTACCTTCTACCATCAGTGTGGTCGTTACGGTGTCTCTGCCGACATCGTTGCTGGCGGAGCACGTGTAGTTCCCCATGTCCTCGGCTGCCACTCTTTCGATGGTCAGGGTCGCTATGTTGCCCGTCAAGGAGGCAGCGTACTTGTTCTTCGTGTTCGCGATGGGCCTTCCTTCTTGAGTCCAGCGTATGTCGAACGGTGCCGTGCCTCGCGTCACGGCGCACGTGAGCAGTATCTTCTCTCCCAGTTGAATGTTGTCGGCTAAAGAGATGGGCATGATCATCGGCGGCGCTGGGGAGACAAGTGGTATATATGAAATACAGACCAAGGCGCCAGGCTTGAGCGAAAAGAGCTGAACGGAGCGTAGGAATCTGGCGAGACGACTTACATTTGCTCGCGTAAGCACCCGCCAAATACAGAGCGCAGGTGATTACTGGAAGTCGACAAAGGCGCCGGAGTCCGCATTCGAAAGTCATGAAAAAGCCCGGTGCGGTTTGCTAATCTTGCGGAAACGAAGTCCTCGGCCTCTCACGTCGATGTGAAGGAGAACGCTGATAGACCCCGCAGAAAAGCCTTCGTTTATTCGCGAGAGAGAGTTCGTGGCCACAGCACGGACAAGTAGCGCCACTAAGCGGGGAGTTCGCGAACTCGAAGAAAAGGCGCGCTGCCCAGCGAACATGGTTGCTATTTAGCAGTTGTAGGTGGCGCTAGTGTCGTACGTTGAACCGAGTATGCCATATGCTTCCCAAGGGGAGGAGAACACATATTTTAATAATTATTGAGGAAAACATATTTCTGTTTGGTGACTCTATAGTATCGCCACCTAATTTCCTGCCTCCTATTTCATCTGATACGCAGGTGTCTGCCGTTTCATTATCAGTGTTTCTTCTTAGTATCACATCCCTGTATTCTCTTAAAGAACCCACAAATGGTATTATTATTATAACTTCGCTGAATATTTCGTAACCGTCCAATCAAAACGGCAATAGCCACATCGTCATCGGAAGCAATACGTATCGCGGGTGAGGTATCACATGACGAACCCGTGGTGTGACTTTAGGCAACGTTCTATAAACCATAGGCGGAGAGTTTTCATTTTGCCGGAGGGGGGCGGGGCCCGGCTTGCTCTTCTTCTATATTGTTCTCCCTGTCGCTTCACATATATATATATATATATATATATATATATATATATATATATATATATATATATATATATATATATATATATATATATATATATGTATATATATATATATATATATAAGAGAGAGAGCATGTCCGCCTCCTAAATTAAAGAATATAATTAAACACTTTGATACCACCGTATTCTCTTTGGCGCCTACACCGCGATATCAGTATGAATATCTCTTGTGATGACTCCCGATTTATTTTTCAACTTACACAAAGACATCGATCCTCCTCGCAGCGCTTGGCTCAAAGCGAAAAATGCCGTATAGGCTGCTACTCGGTGACTGCATCACATAAAATCGATTCCCACAGTGAGTGGGACCCGCCTATTTTCTTTATTGACATGCATTACTTTGCTAAAACATGAACCAGACATAAGACAGTGGCCTAATGCTGGTACAGGAAGCTTTAATCTTCAATTCGTGATGGCCAAAAATAATTCTCAAGTGATAGAAACTATAGAACACAAAGAGGTCGCCTGAATTGTCTGTTAACACAACATATTGTGCACATACAAATCTCTTTGCAGGGAATTATTAACTGAGTATTTCACTTGTCACTGGTCCATGATCGCAATTTTAAAACCTGAAATGAAAAAGCGGGTATAAACAGCCCCCTGTGAAATAAATAGCTGCCAGACAGGAGGCCAAACGCTCGTTGTGAATGGACGGGGACCTAAGCCAAGTTCTTAAAAAATATCCCGGGCAGTCGCCGGGGGGGGCTCTGCCCCCCATGAAGCCGTCCGGGGGGGGGGGGGGGCCGAGCCCCCCGAGCCCCCCCCGTACTCTCCGCCTATGCTATAAACGTTGACTTCAAGTGCGCATGCTTATTGTTCCGCGCATGTCGGGAAAGACAAGGCCACAACAAAACAGTTAACTCTACACAAGTACCGTTGTAGCGGTTTTCTAAAAAGAGATAACCGCAAGCCAGTCGCGCCGGCTTTTATGGGAAAATCGAGCAAGTCTGCGTTGGGTTACGTTCAATGAGTGGCCGCACACGCACGTGACAACCACCCGCCGCAGTGGTCTAGTAGTTACGGTGCTCGACTGTTGACTCGAAGGTCGCGGGATCGAATCCCGGCCGCGGCGGCCACATTTCATGCAGGCGAAAATGCTTGGTGCCCGTGTGCTTAGATTTGGGCGCACGTTAAAGAACCTCAGGTGGTCGAAATTTCCGGAGCCCTCCACTACGGCGTCTCTCATAATCATATCGTCGTTTTCGGACGTTAAAACCCCATCAGGTATTATTATTACACACGTGACAAGCATTTCATTCGTGATGCCTCTCTCACCTTCTACGCGGAGGGCAGCCGTGTAGCTGGCGCTGCCGGCGTCGTTGGAAACCGTGCACGTGTAGTTGCCGACGTCCTCTGCGGTGATGGATTCGATGGTGAGAGCGGCCACGTTTTCCGAGAATATCTTGACGTGCCTCCTGTGGCTGCTCTCGACTCGGTTGGCGTCGCGAGTCCACGTGAAGTGAAATGGACCCGCACCGCTCGAGACGACGCACGTGACCGTGGTCTTCTGTCCGAGAACAGCATTCTCCGGGAACGAAAACGGCATGATCAGAGGGCGTTCTGGGCGGAGGTGAAGAAGTGCAAAGCGTTGTGTGCGTGTGGCCGAAATATCACGATGCAGCGAATACGAGATGCACTCTGAAGCGGTCTTACCGGTGTCGGCGCTTTCGCAGAGAACAGGGAATTGCGTTCCTAACAGCAGGAACAGTAGGCTTGCCCGGAGTGTCGTACTGAAGCGTGTGGTGAGGAACATTCTGGCGGCGCGCATACGTTGCTCCACGGTTTTTTTCGACTGAAGTGAAGAGCGCAGGGTGTCGTGAACGTCGCGACAGCGGTACAAGCGAGACTATATGGACAACTAGCGCCACACCGAGGCCACTGCGAGAAACTTTAGTCGAAAGATCGCAACGCCTCGACCTTTTATTCCCTTTCCGTCCTGCCGGGAACGCCAGCTCTCTGTTGTGTCAGATAATTATGATTAAAACCTAGAGTATTTATCACACATGTGTTAAAAAGTGCTGCTTTTAGTGGACGACGCTCGGTGGCTCATTGACTCATGTTCGCCGAAACGTGGCGTAACCTGGCATTTGTGCTCCATTTGGAGACCACTTGGCTCGAGGTGAAATCAGTGACGTACAGGAAGTGACATGGCATGTACAAACAGGCAGGTGAACACTTGTGGCGGTTACGGCGATTGTCTGCCAGTGTACTCCATATTGAAACTTCATCTTTGCTTCCTCTCTTAACTTTCTCAGTCCACATACTTTCATGTGCGAAGGGTAAAAACCTTATTTGTGGGTTGGTAACTTCCCGATTTTGTCCCATCGTTCTTAACTTCGTATCTTCTTTTGTAGACTTGAAGCCCACATTCATGCACGACTATTGCAGCGACGCAGCGGCACGCTCTTAGACGACGAGCGAGTACATGTGATTACACCAGCAATTTCTAACGTATAGCTATCAGGCGATCGCTGCATCATCATTTATCTTCATTGATGCGTCTGGTAGTGGAGCTGCTTTGACGATGTGCTGCAGATTCTCAGCCGCGTATACGGTAACTGCTCTCCGCAAGAGGACAGCTTATCTTTTTTACTTAGAAGGGGGAGATGCTGTGAAAGAAGAACTTTCGAAGTGGTTAGTCTTGGAGCGGCTTGCGACGGTGGTCAAACAATAAGAGGCCTGTAGGAAACGTTCATGTTGGCTGTGTTTGTATAACGCACTTGAAGTTATCTCTCATTGGAAATGAGTGGGGCTTTCCGGCACAGTAGAGCTGGGCACGTAGAATCCGTGTCACTGCCCAAGGATGCTCGCAGCAACCGGTGCATCATGCGGTGTAGTGGTGATGCAGAAGTGTGCCAACTGTTGGCAGGTACAAAAAAAAAAAAAAAAGAAAAGTAATCTCGAATAATACTGAAGTTAAGAGAGATAATGACAGGAATGGAGCTGCAACAAACAGGCCTATCTAACAGGTGGAAGCGCAGACTTTTGTTGGGAACGCTTCCCCGCGGAAATGACGATAGACTCGAACTTAGACCGAAATAGGAATTTTGGTACGTTTGTCGAACTTCCTTTTAAATTAAATGCGGGCGGCGTATTGGATCCGAAGAACGTTTTCTGCGAATATTGAATAACGTTTTCTTGAACTGCAGTGTATTATATAAGCATAGCAAGATCTGCTGCATTTTCCTTGATAAAAGTTGTAATTATGGTAAGGTTTTGTTAGGTTTGACCACACACACGCACGCACTAACAGGCACATAAATAGACACGAAAACGCACTCCACTCCTGGATTTCACAGTAAACTCTACTGCACATTAAATACCAGTCATCAAGTGCTCTACAGCCGATATATAAGCTAGCTTCGAAAGTGCATCACGTAGCAACAAACATTTTTTTTTTTCAGCACAAGTATTTTGGGAAGCTACTCGCAGATAATATGCAGAAGGTCGCAAAATAGCCGGAGTGTGTTTCAAGAAACTCTGAGATGGTTGCCAGAACTTGGACTTTTGGCATGGAATGACCGGAGCACAAGATGTTGACGTGATGTAAGTCACATTGATATTTACCCCTTTCCGCCCCTCTTGATTCCGGTTACGCTTAAAGGCGCACTGATACGATTTGCAGACATCGCAAAAATGACATTTTTCGTTTCCTTGGTATGCAGTGTTAACGCTCTCCACACACCGGACTCAGACAACACGTATAAAATATTTCACTATGATTTTGAAGTTTTCGTCGCTGAGCATCAGCAAGCCAGCCCCACCGCAATGGACATTATCCCGACGAGTCAACACAGTTCCACTTCGTTTGCGAAATCTGCGTCCTGTGTGCAGCCTTAATCACAGAAATCACTGTGAGAGTCACTGGAGATAATGCACTAATCGTTGTTTACGTGCACCACGAGCAGATGGCAGATCTGCCGCTAGTAAGTCGCGAATTGCTGTCTTCCCGTGACTTCACACTGCCATGACACGTCACGGAGAAGCCGCCTCCTCAATATCGAAACCGAAAGTGTCTTTTTAAGGTCGCCGTATTAAAAATATATGCGACGCATTTCCAGGCACCACAGTACGCTTTTTAGGGTTCTAGAAACCAGTGTTCTCATATAGAGCAACAATCCCAACATATTTGAAATTCGTGTCAGCATTGCTTTAAACCCTAAGAAGCGCGTCTTCAAGACAGACGTAGGGGTCTCGTGGAGAATGGCAGCGGGCGATCACAGGCGTGCGATGTGCGTGCGACGCTCAGTCACTATGAGAAATAGTAACGATCCCCACTAAAGAGAAAGAAATTTCCACGAACTTTATTGGATCCTGAGGAGTTACTGACAGGACCCCCCTAACGGGGGGGCCGTTGTAACCGCTGGCCGCGCTCACGTAGAGGACAGAACGCCATGACACTCCGCCCTTTCCTGGGACCTCTGGATAGCCTGGACTTGCTGGAGGAGGCCATCAGAAGCACGGTACTCCCAAAGCAAGGAAGTCTCCAACCAAGAATATATCGGATTCCAACCGGCTCCGTTTTGAGGGGTGTTTACCAACCAGGCAGATATCTGCCGAATGTTTACTTTCGAAATGGAGACATAACGTGCTGCTCAATACATAAGTAACATGAAGGCGCAAGGATAGGCGCTATATCAAGTGTTTTAAAGCGGGGTTAAAACTCGACTGGAGCTGAAAAATACAAAGTGCAGCACATGCTAGCTGGCTCCCGGTGTACACTGTTCGTCGCGGTCGTTCTATGGTCAAAGAGCCCTCGTGACTAGGGCGCGTGCCGCCGCGGAAGCCACAGGGGTCCCGGACTAGGGACTCCTCCTAGAGTTTGTACAGGATGGGCCCTTAAGGCCGCCCCTAGTCCAAAAAAGTCACAGTTCCGCCGCAAGGGTGAAGCAATGAATGCGATAGCAAAAAATTATAATGTTATTCGAACTGAGGCTGGCAGCTAACTCTTTTGGATCCGATCTCACGCAAGTCTACAAAATGCTTGTTTAAGAGCATACGGCCGCTCCAGGGACACTGTTCGTCGCCCGTTGTCGCCTGCTGAGATTGAGAGATAAAGCGCGCGCCAGCGACGACCGCGCTCATAAAACCAAAGGTCGCAGTGGCTGCATGAGGGACCCCCCCCCCCCCCCCCTCCCCGTCGCGTCTTTCCGCGCTTGTTAAAGACGCGCGGGGCGTTTCCTCTCTTGAGCGTTCCCCGGCTGGTCGAACAGGCGGGGGGGATCTTATCACATACGCCTCGGAGCAACGGCGGTGGGCCGGCTCGTTTGATGTCCGCTTCAGCCGCGTTTGTCGCCCTCGCTCCCGCGCTGTTACCCGCGGGCAGAACGTACGATGCGCTGGGGGGATCTATCAATTTGGACTTTATACGCGAAATGACGGCGACGGCAACGGCAAAAACCCGTCGAGACTGTCCATATAATTGCTATCGCAATAATCAACGTTTTTCATTACCACCACCTATGGTTACGGCGTTCTCTATCCGTAAATGAGGCAGGGGTTCGATATCTGACCACAAGGGCCGTGTTCCCCCCATGTGATGCAGCACACGACGCTCGTGTATGCACAGACTTCGGTAAGAACAGCAGATTGAATAGAATTAATCCGGAGGCATTCAGTGCGGCTTCGTATACATTGCTAAAATCCAATGAATGAGTGAATGAATGAATGAATGAATGAATGAATGAATGAATGAATGAATGAATGAATTACTCGATCGATCGATCAGCCGGTGAAGCTGGGAGCACTGACCTGTAACGAGTAGCTCGGCGCTGTAGCTGTCGCTGCCGACTGCGTTGGAGACGCGACACGTGTAGTTGCCAACGTCTTCAGCGGTGACTTTGGGAATCGTGAGCGTGGACAGCGTATCGGTCAGCAACCGAGGTTGCGCCCTGGTCCCCTCGTCCAAGGGACGGCCGTCCTTAAACCATGCAAACTTCAGCGGCCGGCTTCCCCGAATGGCGATGCAGGACACCACGAGAGTTTCCAGTAGAGGATGATCCTTGGCGATGTACACGGGCTGCAACTTGGGGGGCTTCTGTTCAAATGCATGTACGAAAAGTTGAGGGATTACGTTCGTCGGGTACGTACTACTTCTTCGCCGAGCGTTACCTTGCGCTGATGCTGTAAAGAGGATCACGGACACTCCAAGTAGCCAGCCGAGACTCCTAGCCGAAGTAGACGGAATCATCTCCACGGACGCCTTGCTTCTTTCGTAGCGCGGTAAGCTTGTGGCGCGCACGGCGCTGATTGCTGGAGGCGCATGCTTTTGCCTGATGTAGACAGCTGGCGCCACACCGAGTCTAAAGCGGTAACTGCGTCGCTGGTGCGAGGCGGTGTTTTTGAAATAGCATGGCGAGACAGGTTTTCTTTTCACTGGGATGGTGAGTGTCGTCGCAACGTCTATTGCGTTCATTTTTCCAGTGGACGTCGTGAATTCCCATCTGGGGATCAGGACGAACCCCATTCCCTTTTCCTCTTTCATTAAAGAAGTTAAGAAAGACAACTGAAATTCGGTTTATAAAAGCTGCGAGCCGGAAATTAGTGTTCCTGTGCTGAGCACCAAGTGTTAGATATCTGATAACATGGCTCGCTGGAAGCACGGTTATGTAAATCGCTCACTGGATGCAAGCGATTAAACAACGAGAAACACAGAGGGAGAGAAGAAGGACGGAGCTTGGTTAATAAAATACCACAGAAAGTGTTTTAACAAAATACCACAGAAACTTCATCACGCGCGTATCAGCAGAGCAGGCAAATGTTTTTACCTGCGGAATCTAAGTTACGCTCTCATTTGTTTTCATAGTCACGGGGATGTCGACATGCGACAAAGGGTAATCGCTGCAGCTGTCCCCAACAAATATGTCGTCATATCATCATCAGCACAATCACAAGGCTATAACGACCCGTTGTGTTTGATCATATTATTGCAGGATGGTTTAGGAGGGATTTCCCCGAGTGCTGTTTCATTGCTGTTGTTTAGTTTGGAAAACGACACGTGAAGCGATTGAATTGAATTGAATTGAATTTATTGACGTAAAATAATTTACAGAAATAGAATATTGTAATTAATGCATCTGAATCCCTAGCCTAAGGCTAGTTGGGATTCATTCAAAAGTAATTATGAAAAAAGGCATGTCACTGACAGAAAAAGAAGTATACAAACACAAATATGTCACTAAAATTTCAACACTTGGAAAACTGACTATAACAATGTTTTTACAGTGTTTGGCGACTGATCAAAGATGTGGGCAGAAAAAAAAAAGGCAAAAGAAACAAAGATATGTAAGATAGCAAGAAGAGCATATCAAACAGCAAATCAATAAATGAACACATGAAAATAATTTACTGACATTAGGGTACTGAAAAACTAATTATGGTATATTATGTATATGGAGAGCATAACAATAACGCATATGGACAAAAAGAAAACATGTTTTATACATACACACATATAAAAAACGTAAAGGAGCGTATACAAAGATAAATGTAATAGCATGCAACACGATTATACATGGTAATGAATTTAGCATCGTTGTTTCTAGCATAGAATAGAATTTCATAGAATAGCAAGACAGAATATCCCGTCACCCACCGGCAACCACGAGCTCTGCGGTGAAGCTGTCCCTTCCCACGTCGTTGCTGGCGGCGCACGTATAGTTTCCGACGTCCTCGGCGCCGACGTCCACGACGGTGAGGAGGGACACCGGATGCGGTGACCATTTTGGAAATGGCCTTGCGTCCCTGATCCCGGCAGTGGACGGCCATCTTTGAGCCACTCGAAGTGCAGCGGCTGTGTTCCTTGGCTGGCGATACAAGTGACGGCGATAGCTTGACCCAACGGATGGATCCTTTGGGAAAGGCGAAAGGGTGAAGTCGAGGTGGGTCTGTGGGCGAAAAGAGGCGATTCGCAGCCAACAAGCATCATCACTTGCAAGTTGGTGTTGCGGCAGAGCTAAGTGTTGGGTGTGGTGGCCACTGCTCATGTTGAAATCGCAACGCGCAGAAAGGACAAAGACACGGACAAGTGACGCCGAAATTGTCAAACTGGGCGCTTATTCGCAACGGCTTATGTTCAGGAAAAAACAGTACATATAAGCTCAAGCTTGATCTAGAACTTTATACACATAGGGCTTGTGCAGAACGTGTTTGCATGCGCAAGAATCAGCTTGTGTAACTGAAAAATATATATATAGATTACCTGTTACTCTTTTTGATCAGCCTTGAATTGCCATCTAGCTCGTCCAGCTTTGCTGTTTCAAGCCTTGCGCGACTTAGCCCAGCTTCGCCATTTGTTTTCTCTTTCTTTCTATCACTTTCTTTCGCTCTCTCTCCCTCCATTTATCTCTCTCTCTCTCTCTTTCACGTGCTCCACCTGGGTAGTGAGCCTTGCCCAATTCCTGTGGCACCTACCCACCTGAGGAGTTTAGCACGACGGAGCACACGTCACCGATAGCTTAAACAACTTCACTGTAGAGAGAATGAAGACAGCGCGTACCGGTTCATGATGATGATAGTTTTTTTACATCTTGTATACACCAACGTCCTTACGGCCGGCTTCACTAGCTTCGCTGTTAAAGAAAGGGTAACAGGTACTCTATTTTTTTTCCTTAGAGTTCTGGAGCTTACATGTGTATTTTTTTTCCCCTTAGAGTTCTGGAGCTTACATGTGCTGTCCTTGCCGAAATACAGGCAGTTGCGAGTCAACGCCCTGTCTGTTAACATCGCTGAGCCTTTGTTCTTTGTGTAAGGTGCGGTTTCAACGTACAAAAGTTTGTGCTGGTTTCGAGTCGAATGAAGTGTCGGCCTACCTGCTCCGGCTTGGACGCTCGGCGCTAGTAGAGTCGCTGCCAGCGCGATGATCGCCAGCATAACTTCAGAGTGGCCGCAGAATGTCCGTCCGTGAAATCTGCATCCGTAGTGTGGTCGCAGTGCGCCGAAGCTCGTTTTTATAGCGCGCTTGTGAGCGTCGATGCATGTGATAACCGTTTAGAGTTAGTGGACGGGTGGCGCCACCTGGAGGAAGTCTGTGCAACTAAGAGCGGCACGGCGCGCTCAGAACAAACCGCTTCTTGACCCTGCCTACCATTGGCGTAGCCAGGGGAAGGGGGCGGGGGTCAAGCCCTTCCGAAGTTTTTCAATTTTGCATGTGTATATATGCACGCACACACACAAACGCACATAAAACACAATCAAAGCCCCCCCCCCCCCCCCCCCCCAAAAAAAAAAAAAAAAAAAAAAAAAAAAAGGAAAAAAAAAACGTTTCTGCTACGTCCCTGCTGCCTACGGAACGTTCCGCATGTACGCCAGGGCATTGCGTAACCTGTGCACACGATCGTTGCGCCCAGGGGATGATGGAAGTTATATGGAAATCGACATAAAGTCGCCAATATTATGCGAAAATGATAATGAATTTTTTAAATGGCATACGGGATCGAAAATAAAAATAGGGCATAGAAGGCGTCCTCGTCTCGGATGATCCGGGAATTCAAAGCGTATGGGAGTATTTTAATTGTTTAGCGGTTGAGATACGCAAAAGGATGTTTAGAACAGTGTCGAAATAAAAAGTAGGAAAGAATGACAGAATTGGAGTTGTTGCAGGCGTGTGGGCAACAGTGAGCACGGCGTGGACACGAATGGTACCACAAGTCTGGTGGCGTTAAATACAGATATAACGATGCCAAATGATTAGTACAACATAGAGGGCATCCAAGGTAAATCACTGAAGGTTGATGTGAATCCAGACGGAATCAACGTACGTTCAATTGAATCAAAAGTGAATCAAGCGTGAATAGAAATGAATAGACTCACCGAAGCAGGGCCGTAACTAAGGGGGGGGTTGAGGGGGGTTCTGACACCCCCCGAACTTTTTCATATTTTAACTTTACGGGTGATACTAAAGTATTTACACGCTTTCACATCGACCACCAGTTGCCGAAGTTAGCCGTTCTACACATAAACACCCCCCCGAAATAAATTCCTGGGTACGGCCCTGCACCGAAGCGTCAATCAAGAATGAATCAAGTGACTTACACTGTATGTGTGAATCACCGTGTGTTCTAGAGAACCAATAGTGAATTGAACATACATTGAAGTGAAGGAAATGAATCCAGAGGATTCAAGTGAACCAGTGGCGTAGCCAGGGGGTGGCACACCGGGCACGTGCCCCCCCCGAAATTTTTTTTCGCCATGGCATACAGAGCGAAAAATGACCATTTCAAGGAGGTGCCCCTCCCGAAATCAAGGTGGTGCCCCCCCCGAAAAAAAATTTCTGGCTACGTCCCTGAAGTGAACTGAGAGTGCCTTTCAGAGCGTGCAACAAGCTTTCTCCTGTGGTCTCCTAAGTGTTGCTGAACCCGGATGACTTTTGTTATAATTGTTAAATTATCGTTTAGATTTGTTAAAAGTTTTCGTATGTTTGGCTTTGCTGTTCACGTATAATCAACGGTGGCGACAGTCGCGCGACGTCTCATGCTCTCACCTGTGACGATAAGCGGCGACGTGACGCTATCCGAGCCGGCAGCGTTGCTAACGGTGCAGGTGTAGTTGCCGACGTCTTCGGCGCCGACTTGCGGTATCGTGAGGGAAGAAACGGTTGCAGAGAGCTTGCTTCAATTTGATTCCTCCCGGCGCCACTGCTCATCCTCGAGCCGTCTTTGAGCCACTGAAACTCGAGCGGCTCAGTTCCTTCGAACACGGCGCAGTGTACCGTCACTTTCTTCGAGGCCTGCTTGATGACCGGAAAGGTGAACGGTTGCAGCCTCGGTGGTTCGACTGAAAGCAGCGCACACTTCCTTCAGCGAGGCCCTTCTCGAAGGTGCTCTCAGATTTAATTGCAGCACTTCGCTCTTTACCGCGACAGCAGTTTAAAACTCCATATTGGGTTTCACGCTGTTCTCGTCGTTCCCGTTACGCCGTCGAGCAACCTCCTCACCCTCACATTATCATCATCATCATCATTAACCAGCTGATCTTGTGTAAACTGCAGGACGAAGGTCTTTGCCAATGATGTCTAATTTACCATATCCCGTGCTAGTTTATTGCATCTTATCCCTGCAAGCTTCTTAATTTCGTCAATCCATCTAATTTCGCTGCCTTCGTCCTAGGCTGCCTTTCTTATCCCTTGGTATCCATTCCGCTGCCCAAACTGACCACTTGTTGTCTGCTATGCGTCGTCTAAAACTTTATTATTTATCCTGTCGCGAATGCATTATTTGGCCTATCGGCTGGTTGACATTAGGCGAAAGAAATGAGCCTGGCACGGGCCACATCATCATGCATTGGACAAACTAGCGAAAGTTCGCCTTTCGACTGTCGCTGGATATCGAACTCGTGGCCTCTGTGGCGATGTGAACTTTCGAGCAAGTCGCGCTGACCACTGACGCGTATCGCACTATAAAGTTGCGCACGACAACATTGCGGTAGGCTTTAAGTGCATGGTACTCGGAACTCGGAGCCTGGCGGCGCGTGCGCGTGTATTTCGGAGGCGAGGCGTCATGCTGCTGCCTTTATACTGTGCTGATGACGTCGCTTGAAGGCTGCACGAGTTCGTTCTCGCTGTATGAAACGTAGGCGAAAAAAGAAATGAGAAACACGCAGACATGGAAAGGCATAGACTCACTGCCGCGCATCTAATGTCAGATGCGTTTCGTCTTTCTTAAAGATGTAATTATGGAAATGACGTCGCGTGCGCTGTGGCTAAGATACTGTCTTGCTATTAAGGATGTGCTCGCTGCGGGGACCTACCGATAAGTAGAGGCAGCTGGGCTGCTGGACGGCAATAATTGAAGTAAGACCTGATTATCAACAGCGTTTTTTAAGGAGACGCTAGGTAGCCTACGTGCCGCCTTCTCGTTTCGATGGTGATGCTAATGAATATGTTATCATCAACGATCATCATCACCGCTGCTGTCGCTGTAAATAAGTTCAGCGCTGCACCTCTGCCGACTAAATTCTCGTTACGCTCACCTTCGAGTTGCGCTCTTCCACATGTTGAAACTGTGAAGGCGATCACGATGAGAAGTGAAGATGACCGGTATAGCTCCATAGCTGGATCTGGCGACGCTTACTTGAACAGACCGAGTGGCAAGCCGGCGCTTCTGCGTCAAGCGTACACTGCGCCTTCTTTATAAAGCCGTGTCCCGCGCTGCCCACGTCAGTTGAAACTCTCGCGTGGACAGCTAGCGCCACACCGTGAAGGTTACGCGAACGTACGAATCCCGGTGCCAAAGTAGACCGGGTTTTGAAATGAACACGGGAGATGAACACACGTTCGTGCACACGAAGTGTCGGCGTAAACGTGTACAACGTATGGTTCGCTTTTCTAATTCAACTCGGTATGTCGCCGTAATATATTATGCTAATTACATAAGTGTTCTCGGAGAGGCTAGAATGCGTTGTGAGTATTGGAAGTTCTCGAACGAGCAACGTTAGAAGACAGGTAGGAAAGATCAGTGGCGTAGCCAGGGGAGGGGGGGGTTCAACCCCCCTCCCCCCCCGAAATTTTTCAATTTTGCTCGCGTATATATACACGCACACATACAAACGCACGCACGAACATACATAAAGTATGGTTGAAACCCCCCGAAAAAATTTCTGGCTACGCCCCTGGGAAAGACATCGCAAGTCCACCAGACAGGTCGCCATATTTGCTGCCCTAAGCTTGGGAAAATCAAAACAATGAAAATACGATAAGAGTGACCAACGTGGAGTTATAAAATGATGCGCAACGCACGTACTGTACTTTACTGCCACCTATCCGGCTTGGCATACACATAGTTGCCTCTGTGCTGTACATCGATATATGCCCGTAGATGGTATATCGCTGGATGCTGCCGTGGTTCATTGCGTTCCTCTGAAAATGTTCTCGACGAAGTCGATTTTATAGATTGCGTATAGTGTACAAAAACAAAAGGAAGAAAGAAACCTTTGAAGTTAGTTTTGCCGACATTTGAAGTCTTTTGCTCCGGAAGTTCAAAGTTGTGTTTTAGCGGCATGGTTCATCATACAGATTGACAGAACCGCAGCAGGTGCTCGTAGTTCTCGTCTCCCGTCCAGTAGTCACACAGGTCTTCTAAACATCATTATCAGCCAACCAAGTGCTGCTTGCGAGTCCCAAGGAGAACGTCCAAAGAGACTGAATGCCCAAAGCGCACATCCCGGACCGTCAGGCGTTCGGGCTCTTCAACTGGGCCTTGCGTTTAGGTTGGCCATTCCGTAAAGTTCATACGCCAATCTAAATGGTTCCGTGACAGGTCGTGCATTTTGGAAATTCGGCCTCTTGGAGAATTTTGAATTTAGCAGGGCGGCATAGGTGTGTGCGTTTGTAAAAGCTGCCCACTTCTTATGTAGCTGATCTGTGTCAGGGACGCCACTTTGTGATAGACCTTCACATATGGTTTTACAGCCGCGATTTTTTCGAACTCGTAAATCGACTTAGATGACCACTCTTGCGCTCCTCGGGTGTAGGAATTGGACGAAAGAAAGAAACAAAAATCACGCCACGAGTCCAAGAGACAGTGTTGAGCAAAAAACTCAGAAAAAGTTTACGCGGGTTCACATGAGCTTTAGGTTTCCGAAATGCAGCGTAAATGACGTCAGAGACATGCAATTTACTACGAGAGTTATAAATACCACCAGTCTTGTACAGTTGACGAGGATTCGCGTTTCAAAGCGACGATGCGTATGTGGAAACACAGACAACAAAGCATCATGCTCCAGAAAGACAGCAAGAAAGAATGAATAACCAAATAACCAAAATCACGGAATTGTTGATGATGGAACGAAGTTTGACGAGACGTTGCCGTGGTCGCCATGTTTGGGCCACTTGCTCTATTTTCGTGACTATACACGAGTAATATATCTACCTGCGCCCATAGGTAGCGCAGCTGAAGACAAGTT
The DNA here is from genome assembly GCA_030522465.1 of Rhipicephalus appendiculatus. Taxonomy (NCBI): domain Eukaryota; kingdom Metazoa; phylum Arthropoda; class Arachnida; order Ixodida; family Ixodidae; genus Rhipicephalus; species Rhipicephalus appendiculatus. The sequence goes on from JALIZH010011769.1 coordinate 19,356, forward strand.
TTTCATGCACGTACAGCAAATCATCAACTTGTTTTTGACAGTAGTGTGACGTACAGCTGACTCTCATCGCGTATAACCAATCATGATGCTGCTCACCTTCGAATGGTGAGCGCCGCAGTGAAGCTTCCGCTGCCGGCCTCGTTTGCGGCTGTGCACGTGTAGTTACCGACGTCTTCGGACGGACACTCTCTCGATGGTCAAGGTGGCGACGCTGCCGCTCAGCAGCGTGGCGTGCTTGTTGGCCGTCCCTGCGATCGGCTTGCCCCTGTGAGTCCAGGAAATCGAAAACGGCGCCGTGCCTCTGGTCACAACGCAGGTCAGGAGTACTCTGTCTCCCAGAGCGGTTCCCTCGGCGAAGGAGAAAGGCATGATGACCGGTGGCGCTGCGGACGAATATCATTTAACCTCGCGTCATTTATGAAATGAGTATTCTTTTGCCACAGAACTTACATTTGTTGCTCGCAACGACGTGTAAGCAAAACACGAGGAGGAGAAAGCACGCTCGCTGTGAGGTCAAGCTCGGAGTGCGGCTCATGTCAGTACAGAAGTGTACAGCTTGGAAAATAGACTACGAAGTCGCACTACCTGCGAGCAGCGCTTCACTCGTCGCTTGCGTAGACTGAAGCCGTCGAAAGCGGTCTCGGGCTTTGGTTGTGATGTTCCTTCTGCTTGACGAAGTCTCACACAGTGGACGAGCTGCGCCACCTATGTGGTTCTTCCGGAAGTTTAAGCGCGCATGCACTTCCTAGATTCCGTGCGCACTTTTTCAGCAATCACGGATGCCGCGGCTCGTCGAAGCCGTGGACGGTCTAAACGAAACACAACGAAGCCTGTGTGTTTATATGAAATCTTTTGAAAAAGAATTGACACGCTATTAATATAAATAATCATACAGTAGTCGAACTTGGGCTTGGCAGTCTTCAACAGCCGAAATTTTCTTCCGGTGAAACCCATACGGAGTTTTTTATGTATCTTCGAGCCACAGATGGCTGGATGATTATTTTCTCCTTTGAAGTGTTGGAATTTGTGCGATGTTGACGCTGTCCGATTGCAGGCGCAGTACTTTTTTTTCCCTCTCAAGTATATGATCTAGCAATTCTAACCGCGGTGGCACTCAGTAGCTCGCTTTACAAAATCGGAAAAGGTGCGTTTTCCCGCGAGTACGCCTAAACTCAACACATTTTTCTTTTAAAATAAATAAAGTAAAGTTAAATGAAATTACAACACAGGCGTAGCGATACAGGAATAAGAAGAGCAAAAGCAGAAAGCAGGAAAGTTAACCACTAAGAGCAACTAGTTGGCTGGAATGAACAGATGAGAGAGGGAAAGAGGAGTAATGGGGTGGTAGACCTGTACCTAAAGGAGTTTGGCGGGCTCGTTGGAGTACTGAACTTTGGTGTATTTTCCTGTAATACCTCAAGAAAAATTGTGCGAAAAAACTCACTATTTTTACGTTTCTTGCAGAGTTCATTTTACAAAAAAAGTGAGCAGTTTCATTGGAGGCGTAATTTACTTAGCTTTAATTAATGCAAATAATTACTTTGAGTAAATGCGTACCTCAGTGTGAACTTCACTATATGGTAGATATGCAATAAATGTCTTTCCGAGAGCCTTTGACAGGTTTATTACAGTTTTTGAGACATTATAATTAATGTATCGAATATGATACAGTGAGCATTACAGGGTAAATAAAATAGGGGAAAAACACGCAAAAACATGCAGACTCGCAAAGAGAAAGGGAGAATGAGGAACGCTGGACTTATTCTAAAGAAGTCAGAGGACGAGTAGGAAAGGATCCGACGTACTAGAACGAGCAGTACTTAAAGCAGTTAATACTGTCGTCATTACTGTTCCTTTTTCTTTCCGTGTCTATGTTATTTTTTCCTATATCGTTTAAGCATAAGCGTGCGCAGGGTTCCCCTTCAGGGGAGGGGGGGGGGGGGGGAATGACGGTTCATTGCAGCGCCCCTCCCTTATTAAGTCAATGTATAGGGCCGACTGTTCGGCCGCCCCCCTCCCCCTGCCCCCCTCGTGCGCACGCCTATGCGTTTAGCGTTGGAGATGTTCACGCTGTGTTGTTGTGTCGGGTGCTATAGACTTGTAATGTGGAAGGGATCGTGTGTCGACTACCACGCGTGAACGCGATTCGCTTCTGTCTGAAATTCCCGTGATTCTCTTCTTGCAATGTATCCGTGTAGTACTTTACATTTTTTAAATAGTTTCAGTAAACTTTATGAGGCGTTGAAGAAATGGTCGCGACGTTTCGTAGAACTCTCTTACCGTCCGCCAAAAGCGACGCCGTGTAGCTCCCCCGTCTCGCTGCGTCGGACGCGGTGCACGGTGTAGTTTCCGAGATCCTCGGCCCCGACTGCTTCGATGGACAGTGAGGCCACGTTCTCTGCGAGCACCTTCACTTGCCTCCGAGCATCGGTCGTTACCGGCTCGTCGCCGTGCGTCCAGGCGAAACGGAACGGACCGACGTCGCTGGACACCACGCAGGTCACCATCTGTCTCTGACCGAGGGCGACGTTCTTGGAGAACGAGAACGGCATCACGGCTAGCGATCCTGAGGGGCGTGTGTAGATTGGCCATAGCTAGGCGACAAGTCAGTTAGTAGCGAGGACTGGTTTCACAGATGAAAAAAATTTCATTTCCTGTTGAATTATTCAACCGGAAGTCTTTCCAGCTAATACTTCCGGTTTGGTAATTCTGCTGTAGCACTATAACTCACCTCGATACGGATGAATCTCCAGCTGGAATAAGGCCGGATTCCAGCCGGAAACTCGCAGAGTTCCTGTGGATATTGATCTGCTTCTAGCTGAGTGATCGAACCGAAAGTGTTCCCAGCTGGAAAGATTTCAGATTCTATAATGCAACCTGAAGTGGAACTTTTTTCATGTGGGTTTTCAGTCATTCCCACACTTACCCGTGTCGTTGGCTACGCACAGCACCAGAGAGTGAAATACCCAGATGACGAGTGCCTTCTGAGTAGACAACATTCCCGTTTCCACGAAGAGATCTGTTCGAGCAACAACTTTCCCGTCGCCTTTCGTCGTTTCTCCGCTCAGTGAGAGGCTAAGCCTGACTGGAGACGCATTCTGAAGACTCTTGGAGGCTCTCTGGGCGACTCGGAGGAGGGTGGACAACTAGCGCCACCCAGAGCCGTCGACGTGTGGCTTCGTTCGGCCCGAATGTTCACGCGGCTTGGTTGAAACGCCCTCGACTTGTCTTCAGTTCGATATTTGTGTCTATGTTCACGCTGACAAAATGCATTGCCGGCGTGACGATGGGCAAACGTTGTTAAAAATTTGTGCGAAAATAAATACGCCATATATGCTGAAAATGTTCACATACTGAGGTTGGCGTTCCATCTATATGATTCATGTTCCTATTAAAATGCAGTCCTTTGGCTTCACTGAATAATATTGCAGCTCAAATATGCGGGGAAACATGGAAGGCACATAAACACACAGATCACAGTGGCTCTGCAGTGGTGAGCACTGGCTCTCCCATGCAAAGCAGCGCACACGCACATCTCTGTATGGCCACCTTGGCTTTCCTTCCTCTTTGTTATTGATGCAAGCTCCCTCCTATAAGTGCGAAAGCGATTTCCTCTTTCGCAACGAATTATCCTCCGTAAGCTTCACAATCGATTTCGATTGATACTCTAATGCAGTTCGTCAGGATACTCGTCTTGCGTGTGCGAGTGTTTCTCTACGCGGGAGCATGTGGAACTAATTTCATTGCACTTGCATTGCGTTTATATACAGACACTATAGCAAGGGCCAGATGGTGCTTTCTTGCGCGCTGATTGTTAAGTAAACAAAAATGATTAAGCGTTCCCGGGATATTTGCGCGCTAACGTCTTCCATAAGATCGAGAAAACTGCGTACACGCACGGATTACGCTCCGCAGACGGTCGGTGTCGGTGAATGATTGCCGCACTAACGACGACAAAGACGTCGCTGCAACATGGCCACAGTCTCTCCTGAGGAAGGAACCGGTCTCGTTCCTTAACTTCGAGTTTGTACGTTTTAAGTGCGTAGCACTTTAGGTACCCAGCTTGTGGTCAATCTACTGTCGCATCTCGCATGGTCACGCGGTGGTCAATACAGCCCTGAAACAAGGCTAACAATGCTTATAACCAATTCAAATAAGTTAACAAGTTCGAAAATTATGTAAGCTATATAAATAAATCAGAAATAATTGCAATAATTTACTTAAAATCACGAAAAACGCTTTCGAAGCGTTAGACTAGTACCCACGTTGCGCAGGAGAGGGCGCCACCACCTCGGCAAGCGTGCGATTGCCGAGGCGGTGACAAGCGCCAAGGGAACCCCTGGGTTGCCCGTGATACGCTCTTCATCAGGTCTCACGATGGTGGCGCTGCCTTAAGGTCAGCATTTAGAGCTACACCAACTGAGACCTACACGAGAACGACATCAGCGCAAGCTTTCTACGTCTGCACTTTGCTTGGAGTTGTTGAATTATTATTTCTCAGTTCACCGTCCCAACCAGAGAGGCTTCTGTCAAATGTTTACCTTGAAACTATAGTTAAAAGCAATGCGTTTCCCTACCATCCACGATGAGCCGGGCCGTGGCGCTGTCGCTTCCGAAGTCGTTGCTGACCGTGCACGTGTAGTTGCCCACGTCCTCCGCGCCCACCTTCTCGATCGTCATCAGAGCCACATTGTTGGCAATGACGCGCGAGTACCTGGTCTCGCTGTTGACCATCGGCTTGCCGTCCTTCGTCCAGACGAACTGGAAAGGCTTACGCCCGAACGCAGCGGCGCACGTGACCGTCACCTCCTCGCCCAAGTTGACGATTTCGGGGAAGGCGAGAGGCTGGATCCGGGGTTTGTCTGGTCCAAAGCGAAGCCAGCGTTGTGCTTCAATATTTGCCCATTACGGAAGGGTTTCGAAGAAAAAAAATTGCGCATTACCTGAAGCAGCAGCCTGGGCGACGCGAAGGAGGCCAGAGCAATGCGGTCAGATGCAGAAGTGACGTCACAGTACCAGCAGGTGCCATCTGTCCAATGATTCAACGGAATCAGCGCTAGGCGTTCTTAAAGATCGAGTGTCTTCTGCGCCGTTGACTGTTCTGCGATCCAGCGACCACTCTCCTGCGCTTTTGTTCTGCCACGAACCGCACCGCGCTTACTAGAGTTACTGTATAAGGTAGCATATACAGTAACTCTAGCACTTACGGACGCCTAGCGCCGCCTTGCGGACGTTGCACAGACTAATCATGCAAGGGCGAAAAGAGCGCGAAAACCCGCATCTTGGATGTTGTCGAAATGACTCCAGCAAGTTGGTACAAGGATTAAAAACGCCACCACTCGGTGAGCAATGTCATTTGACTGATCAATTGTCATATTTGTCTGTTGGCTGCCGCATTGGCTGTTCAGTCATCATACATTTCCTTCCTCGATGGGACTCCGTAAGAGTCGTGCCTCGGTTTAAAGTGTCACGTGTACCACGTGTCGCAGCGTGCTGCTCCACCATTAAAGGGACCCTGAAACGGTTATTTGAAGCTTTGTCAGCGTTTAGGCTAGAGCATCATCGAACCATTGGCACCACTAATTTCGCTGCACGCCGTGTACCAAGGCGGCTACGGCCAATTATATCATACCCTCCTTCTTACCCCTGCCTTGCCTCCTCAACTCATGAGACACGCTGGCATCGCTGGCGATCGCAGAGCTCATGTGAGCACACTCGACGATCTGAGCTTCGCCCAGTGAGGACCTCCGAGATTGCACGCCGACAGGTTGCGTGCATCTCGGAGACCATAGCCCCAGTGGGCCCGGCAGCACGCACGCCGTCTGGCAACAGAGACATCGCGGAGTGGTTGATAACTGCTCCGACAGGGGCCGCCACCCTACCAGCCAATTTTTCGTGCGCGCACACCGCAGCCAATCAGATCGTGCGCAGACTGCGTGTCATACTCGGGAGGGGCGGTTGAAAACGCGTTGGGCTGAGCCGCAGTGATCTGCAGCGAGTCGCAGCTTTATAGCGTTGTAATCAATTACACAGTGTACGCGGAGAGCTTAAATTAGTCTGTAAATGAGCCTTAGGACTTGGTCTACTGGCTCAATGTGTTTGTACAAAATCGTCAAAACCGTTTCAGGGTCCCTTCAAGCTCCACGAGAAACACTGAAACACCGCTCGGAAAGAAGCATATAGTACTGCCATTGGAGTTCTTGAAGAACGTTTCTTGAGAGATCACGGAAGTATAAGTACAGCGTTTTAACAACCATTTACCGGCGAAACCACTTGGGAATGCAGGCGTGTCCTATGTTTTCAGAGGAACAGTTGAACGTTCATCTTGAGCAACACAGTAAAATGTGTTTGTGTGTTGCAGTGGGACAAAGGCATTACGTAGCATTTTTAAAGAGTGCATACACACCATCAATTAGATATTATATTTTCCTTCTAAAGAGCAGGATGAAATCCCGCGTCTGCTAGCGCGCGTTTTCCATCGAGATGAACATATCCCAACTATAGCCCAAATGTCCGGTTTGTGCTAACGCATTGACTGTGAACGTGAAAAAAAGAAAGAAATCGTCGCAAAAGCCTCCTACCGAGAAATGTAACCAAGCCTCGCCGGCGCACTTTTTTTGGCGAAGCCTTCCTACATCTACATAACTTTCAGGTGCGGTTTCACTACAGAGGCGTTCTTTTTCGCGTGCGCTGTACGCTGGTCACATTGTAATTACGCTTCCTTCAGCGTAGTGCTGATAGGGCGTCCTTTTCTTCACATCAGGAGGCAGGGATTATCGTAGTTTACGAATTGCTCACCCTCCACGACGAGCGTCGCCGAGTAGCTGGCGCTGCCGACGCTGTTGGCGACGGTACACGTGTAGTTTCCCAGGTCCTCCGCGGCGACCGCCTCGATCGTCAGGGCGCCGACGTTGTCCGCAAAGTTCTGCACGTGCCTGCGAGCGTCGCCCAGTACTTGACGGTCGCCGTGCTTCCATTCAAACCGGTAAGGCCCTGTACCGCTCGATACGACGCAGGTGACCGTCGTCTTCTGTCCCAGCGCGATGTTCTTCGAGAACGAGAAAGGCATTATTTCTGGCGGGCCTGCAGGAAAAAGCGAACTTTCAGTAGCGCCAACGTCGTCTTGGTGCGGTGTGTGGATCCTGGTTGCTTACCTTCGCGGCAGGAACAGAAGATGAACAGGGCATGTGCCACACACAGGAACAGTGCAATGCGTTGAGGGTTCATATTCGAAGGTGCTCGGCCTGCGCCTTTCGCGCTTGGAGGGAACCGCACGAATGGCCGTTCGCGTGGAGAACACGGCAGCCTCAGCGGAGAGGATCCTTCGTGTTTTGTCGACGGACATGTGGCGCCTCTTAGCGTTGAGCAAGAGAGTTGAGCGGTGCTTGCCGTGACCTCCGAGATTTGGGCTGCGCAATCTCGGAGGCTATGTTCTAGCTGTTAACTTTACGGAGGTCGCCGTAGGGCGCCTTCATAGGCATGTCTGAATTGATGTACCGTCTATGCACAAATGTAATTTGCCTTGGTTTTCTGAGGACGTTCGTAGCCTTTTCTATGTGTGCTTGTTCTTGCGAATTCTTCTTTTCTTTTTTTCGCAGTTTCTCCTGTCCTATCGTATGAGCGATTTCACCCTCTTCGCCGTAGCTTGTCCACAGGCTCCTGTATTTCTTGACAGGGCGCTTATTAACGAACCTCAATCCACGCGGTGCATTGGCGAATTCCTGATGAATGTGCCACAGGAAAATGTACTAGAAACATTTAGATTTCAGCGTATCAAACACAATTTTAATAATAATGCTAATTGCTGGGGTTTTAGGTCCCAAAGCCACGATATGATTATGAGTGACGCCTTAGTGGAGGGCTCCGGGAATTGCTACCATCTGGGGTTCAATCAATAAAGTTTTTACATCGATGGGTTTCTTTAACGTGCGCGGAAAGCTAAGCACACGGGCCTCCAGCATTTTTCCTCCATCGAAATGCGGAGGCAAAAAGCGACTCGTATGTGAGACCATAGGCGTGCGCACGGGAGGGAGGGGGGGGGGGAGAAGGGGGCGCAAAGCCAGCCCCATTCATTGACATAATGGGGAGGGGGGGGCGAAAAGTCAGCCCAATACATTGACATTAGGGGTGGGGGGCGCTGCGACGAACCTTTGCCCCCCCCCCCCTCCTGAAGGGGAACCCTGCGCACGCCCATGTGTGCGACAGTCTGTATTGAACATTTACTTTCAAACCAACTGCGGGTCTTCAGTAAGAGTGACTGCAAAGTACAACATTATCCGGTTAAAAAATAATGCAGGTAAATACCAATACCGCTGTGACAGCCTGTAGCGTGCTCCTCTTTAACACAAAGAACTTAGGTATGTACCACTTCTGCGAGTAACTCCTAGTTGCATTTTTGTCCTTTCGGAAATTTGTATCTATAACTTGAAGCGTTCGTACTCCGCGTCTACTTGGCGGCTGTAGTTGAGTACGAAGTCGCAGGTTGAATCCTCGACTACAGCAGCGACTGTCTTTCCAAGCGGCGATATAAAAAGCGTTGCTGTGCCGAAATTTCTAGCTCCCGTTACCGCTTAGTATGGGGCCAGCATTGTGAGGGCAATGCCCTTGCGGCGTCGAAGACTTGCAGATAACACGGATCGCAAATAACCACAGCCAACTAATTACACCAATATCACTATCCCGGAATACACGATTATTTTTTGTTGTATGGACACCCGTTCTACACTGCGAAACGAGCGAACAAATTAAGAAGAGATGCGAAGTTCGTTACTCGGCGAAGTTCTTGAAATTCAAATGTTTGCGAAACGTGGACGTGCTATACAAGTGATCGTTCCGGAGGGCTCGGACAGTAAAATGCAGCGCGCCTCAGCGACTCGCATATGCCGCAAAATGAAACGCCTGGAAATCCATTTCACTCATTGTTTTCGTTTTGCATAGGTCTGGCTTTTTTTTCACTTTTTTGCTTTATATATATCTCTCTCTATTGTTTTGCTTTCTTGTGAATACAGATGCAACATAATGATGTTCCCTGCTGCTGCCTACTGCAAAAGGTGTGAGACCTTAGTCAAGCGTTCGCTTTTAGTCTCAAACCTTCCATCCAACTTAATTGTACTGATGGGGGAATAAAATTATTATTATTATTGTTATACTTTCATTCTCACCTTCAACGAGCAGCCTCGCCGAAGCGGTGTCAGTTCCGAAGTCGTTGGCGGCGGCGCAGGTGTAGTTCCCGACATCCTCCGCGGTCACTCGACGGATGGTCAGGGTGACGAAGTTGTCCAGCACAGTCTTCACAAACTTTCGATCGCCGTTGGACACCGGCCTTCCGTCCTGAGTCCAAACGATGTGCAAGGGCTTGCTTCCTCGCGTGACCACGCACGTCACACTCGCCTCCTCACCTAGATTGACGTTCTGCGGAAAGCTGAACGGCTGAACGTGCGGCTGGTCTGGGACAGTAACGGGGTTGTCCCGAGTGGAAGAAAGAAATACCACGGTGTAGAGCAGTCCTACACTATAACTGCACTCGTTTTCTGATAGACACCTTAGAGTTTGCACCTTTTAAGGCCTATTTTTGTCCCGTAGCAATAATTGTTTTTTTTTTTTTCGTTTTGGATTTAGGGCGTTCCCTTTCCTGAAAATTCTGCGTTCGCTGTACTTTCTTATCAATGATGATACGTCACTCTGATAGCGATACCGTTCCATATCTTGAAGTACCGGGCGCGTTACGTTATTGATAAGGACAGGCACGCAAGGCAGATAACGATCATTGCTTCGTGACAAACGTGCGCCCTGAAAGGTGTGAACTTATTTTTTTAAAAGCGTATTCACAAACGTCAATTTTACCTGATGAAGCCGCTAATGCAGCGACGGTGGCAATGGAGATAACCGCGTACGTCAGGATCGGCGTTTCCGGACGCATCGTGTATCCTTTGCAGTGCAGTGAGGCTCTGCTGACCGCTTTGGTGCAGTGACGTCGACTTTCTGCGCTGATTTTCTCGCTGGCTCGGCGTTCCTTTGGGTGCACGGCGCTGCGCTCGAAGTCTTTCAGTAAACTAGCGCCACGTCGCGAATTGAAAGCGAAGTACACGCTGCGCGGCATAGTTGACTGTTGCCCGCGAGGTGGTGCTAAAGTGTTTGTATGATGACGTCATTCTATGTTGCGATTTGCGAACTTTAATGTCAAAATGACGATTCCATGTTGTGGTCGAACAGCACATGTAAAAACAGGACAGTCGGTGTTGATGGGACACTGAACTTGAGTAAAATGGGGGCCTGCACTAATAATACGATTACCTGACATCTGAGCCACGTGGTAGTTGACATGGCATGCTGACAAAGATAATTTCATTTATATAAGACAATATATGGTTTAATGATAACTGATATGAAAACTGTGGCAGCAGTCTATAATATTTTTTCTTACTGGAAAACTATATAAACTCTTTTTTTGTTGGTATTCTGTCCTTTATACCTTCGAGATAGCTTTCTTGGGATGCGTCGTTATAGAAGATGGAGAAATATGTTTATATTGAGCTTATATTTTGACTATTGTTACTTGCAAATACTAGCAACTTGCATGGTTGTGTATTGCACCTATGAGAATAGAACATCCTGGAACAAGAGGCGAGAACAAGAATGAAGTGCAGAATTGAAGCATCTACATCACTAATGGCAAGTTATCAAGCGTTATCAAAGATCAGAGTTCGAAAATACAAAAAAAAAAAACGGCTCTAAAGAGTCAGTGTCAATCATAAAAGTACAAAAGGTGAAAGAAGACGTCCGGACGATTTGATCACGAGTTTCACCTGAAGGTCGCGGGTTCGATCTCGGCCGCGGCGGTCGCACTTCGATGGCGGCGGAAAAGCTAGAGGCCCGTGTACTGTGCTATGTCAGTGCACGTTAAAGGGGTACTGACACAAAATTTCGCGGCCGAGACAGCCTGCGGGTTCGACTCCCGTGAACATGTGTATATCATCTGCAAAATATCAACAGCTAATATAGCTTGGAAGGTATTTTAAATTAATTTTGAAGTTTTCGTGAGCGATCGACTCCCTCGCGCTACTGACACCATCAGAGGTGACCCTCGGTGACCCCCCCCTACTTCGCTCACGTGACCACGCTGCAACAAGTTATGATGACGTCAGAGCCGCCATTTTTCTTTTGCCGCATTTGTACCAGCAGTCTATACTTCTCGGCGGCTGGTCGCGAGTCCGTGGCCGCGGCGCACGCGTTGAAAGTTTTGTGTTTGGCGACACTGCTGTCCCGTTTCCTATTCGAAATGACTTCTTGATGCGGACCGTGCGGAAGTGCGTCACAGTTCTGTGTGCTGACGTGATAGAGAGCCGCGCACGCTAGGTGGTGATAGTTGCACCCGGCGGCTTGTCGTTCTTCGAGCTCTCTCAAACCGAATCTGAAACTGGTCAGTAATGAGGAGCCTGTAATTAAAAAATCCGTCGCGCGCCGCAGCAAACGAGGTGCCGTGTTATGACTAACAGGCCCCCAGTAACATATTGCAGCAAAAAAAAAAAAAAAAAAAAAAAACGCGAGGCCAAAGTTTTTGTGTCAGTACCCCATTAAAGAACACCAGATGATAGAAATATCCGGAGCTTTCCACTACGACGTCTCACATAATCATATTGTGGTTTCGGGACGTAAATCCTCATATATTAGTTATTATTATCGATCACAATTCCTTCGGTCGGCAGCTCGCGCTAAAACACCATTCAAATTCATTTCCAGACTCAAATGTACGCGGGAGAAAAAGAAAACAAAGGACCCTAACGTAATAATATCAAGCATGGTGCTTAAGCGAGTGATTTCATTGGATGCGCCGGCAAGAGATATTGCTTAATGTAAACTATAGGCACTTTAGCAAATCTTATTGAACGACATCTTTTGTGCAAAATATGGGGTCACAAGCGCGCCTGCGAAACTGCACTTTTCGAGATTACACATTTTGCTTCAGATTACAGGCGTCATTTACGGTAATTGGGACTATTGAAACAATGCGTACAATATCATTGCTTCTTTATAGTTAAAAGCTGATTTTCTTGCTGTAATAACGAACCGATCAGACTGCTTTGTAGTGCCCTTGATTGTCTGTTGAGGAACTCGACTTGAAAGCGCACACTTTTGAACTATTTAGGTTAGTTCGCAATCTTATTACAGGCCACGCCAAATGCGCGCGACTGTTGCCTGTTTAGCAACGCTATCGAATGTTGCATAGTCCTTAGATAAGCAACTGATCGCTCTGACTGAAAGGCGTAACGACGATTGAGCGACATCAAGAAATCGACCGTTGCTCCCCCCTACCTTCAACGACAAGAGGCGCCGTAAAGGTGTCGCTTCCGGCGCTGTTGGACACGACGCACGTGTAGTTTCCGAGGTCTTCGGCGGACAGCCTCTCGATGGACATCGTGGATACCCTGTCGGTCAGTTTCTTCGCGTAGCGTGACGCCGTGTCCGATATGGCGCGGCCGTTGTGACGCCACTGGAAGTCGAGGGGAGTCGTACCGCTCTGCGCGACGCAGGTTACAATGGTCTTCTGTCCCAGGGCGACGTTCTTGGGGAACGAGTAGGGCATGATGATCGGCGTCTCGTTGGCGGCTAAGTAAATCAAGCAATCGGTCAGATGATTTAGTAAACGTATCAGCAGGCTCAGATCCCGAACTTTGCGGTGCTACGGTATATAGGCAGCAGTGGCCTTACCTGCGTGGCTGGCGCTCAGGAGAACGATCGGTAGTGTCATAAACCAAGGAAGCACGAGCAGGCGGTGCATTGTACCACTTGCACATATACTGGCGACAAGCATGGATTCCTTGCGACGGAACCGGAAGCTCGCTGTTCCTGTAGCCATTCTGCGACGCGACCCACTGCAGTGGGTTCTGTGATTTGCGGTGCAACTGCAGAGTTTGCTTCGAGGGAGGCAACGAGGTGAAAGAGAAGGGTGCCCCGTGCGACGACTGGACACGTAGCGCCACGTCGCGGCAGTGCGAGAAGCTGCGACGCGTCTGGTGGATTCGGAAATGATGCGGTAGGGAGGATGCGAGAGGTGTCGCGAAGCGAACCCAAGACGCAAGGTTACCGATTCCGAAATGCCATCGAAATTTTGTAGAATCGCAAACTGCCGGAAAAAACTTGCCTGTGGATGCAACGCTAAAGTGAGGTATCAGTCACCCAGCGACGTTTCGCGCTTCTTTCACCCTGCCAGTTATACTTCATTTGTTTACTGTCCCGATGTATTCAATTATGAATATGCTCCCGCTGTTGCCATTCTGTCGGCACTCGGACTCACTCACTCACTCATTCACTCACTCACTCACTCACTCACTCACTCACTCACTCACTCACTCACTCACTCACTCACTTACAAACACACACAAACACACACACACACACACACACACACACACACACACACACACACACACACACACACACACACACACACACACACACACACACACACGCACACGCACACGCACGCACGCGCACACACACACACACACACACGCACGCACGCACGCACGCACGCACGCACACACACACACACACACACACACACACACACACACACACACACACACACACACACACACACACACAGAGAGAGAGAGAGAAACAAGCGGGCACACTGGTCACAAGTTGTATTTCGGTCTTTACAAAGTTTAGGCACAGCGGGGTATAACGGAAACTATCACACAGAATTGAAAGTGCATATACTTCATGTTTTTTTCACTTCTTTTACATTGAAATTGAACGGAAAAACCTGTAAACACATTACCCCGGCCGCCCCGCCCACATAGTGTAAGGCTAGGCAGCGTAGCCGCGCGTAGCTTTAAAGATGTGCTTTTTTGTTTTTATTCACCTATAGTGCGCGTGGTTGTCACTTCTCACACTTATGCCAGGTATCCAAAATTCTTTCGTCGCCTCACCTTGAGTAAACAGCTCGGCCACGTAGCTGTCGCTCCCCGCGGCGTTGGAGACGGTGCACGTGTAGTTCCCCATGTCGCCGGCTCCCACTTTCTCGATGGTGAGCGTCGCTATGTTTTCCGAGACGATCCTGACGTACTTGGACGAGTGGCCCTGCAGGACGGGCTTTCCGTCTTGTTTCCACGCGAACTCGAATGGTGGAGCACCGCTGGACGCCATGCACGCGACGCTGGTCTTCATCCCCAAGCGCACGTTCGGGGGGAAACGAGAACGGCTGGATTTGCGGGGCATCTGCGTTGCGACGGATGCAGGTATATTGACTACTTCGTTGGAACTATAGAGTGTTCATACTTGAACAAGTAGCGCAAATAACAAGGACATACGAAGTAACAATCAGCGTTGATTGATAAATAGGCGTGGATTTCTGAGAGTAAAGCTATAGCTTGAAGTTTGCGCTCTTCTGGTCTTCCTGTTTCTTGAGTCCTTAACAGGCAGAAGTTCAGGAAAAGATTGAAGCTTGACGAGATGAAAAATTCGTGAACATGGGGACTCACTGGAGCCGACGTTTCGGAAAGCGCACTAGCCTTCTTCAAGGCTGCAGCTTTTTAGGGACACAAGAAGGAATAGAAAGACTAGAAAAGCGCTAACTTGCAACTAAACTTTCTTTTCAGAAAGTCGCACCTGTTTACCAATTGTAATGAAGCGAATCGACGACGCCCTGGATTGTTTGCAGGGAGCGGAATACTTCTCTTCGCTGGACTTGCGTTCTGGGTACTGGCAAGTTCCTATGGAAGCGTCTGATCGACCTAAAACGGCCTTTGTCACACCTGACGGCTTATACGAATTTACCGTCATGCCCTTCGGCCTATGTAATGCTCCAGCCACTTTTGAGAGGATGATGGACACTACTTTACGAGGCCTTAAGTGGACCACATGTTTATGCTACCTCGACGACGTAGTTGTCTTTTCCGCCGATTTCAACACCCATTTAAGTCGTCTCGAGCGCGTTCTCACGTGCCTCACTGACGCAGGGCTTCAGCTCAACCTAAAAAAGTGTCATTTCGGTGCCCGACAACTCACAATTCTTGGACACGTCGTATCGCGGCATGGCATCCTTCCAGACCCAGCCAAGCTTCGCGCAGTCGCCGATTTTCCGAAGCCAAAGAACCTAAAGGAGCTTCGAAGTTTTGTCGGCTTGTCCTCATACTTCCGACGCTTCATTCGAAATTTCGCCTCCATATGTGCGCCCCTGACGGACCTTCTTAGCGGTGACAAGGACCTTTCCGCTCGGTCACCAGCCTGCGACGACGCCTTCACCAAATTACGCCGCCTTCTAACTTCGCCGCCCATCCTCCGCCACTTCGACCCTGCCGCTCCGACGGAGGTTCACACTGATGCCAGCGGCGTCGGACTTGGCGCTGTGCTTGCGCAACGAAAAGAAGGGTTTGATGAATATGTCGTCGCCTACGCAAGTCGAACTCTGACGAAAGCCGAGGCTAACTACTCGGTCACCGATAAAGAGTGTTTAGCCATCATTTGGGCCCTTGCGAAATTTCGCCCTTACTTGTATGGTCAAGCATTTGACGTCGTCACTGACCACCACGCCCTTTGTTGGCTATCCACTCTTAAGGACCCATCTGGACGACTTGCTCGCTGGGCACTCAAGCTTCAGGAGTTCGACATCCGCGTTATTTACAGATCCGGCCGCAAGCACACGGACGCTGACGCCCTTTCTCGCTCACCAGTATCGAATGACGCTGCTTGCCTCTCTGCCCTTGAGCCTGCACTTGCATCACCCGCCTTACGCAACATGACGGCGGAGCAACGGAAAGACCCCTGGATCAGTTCTCTCATGGGCATCCTTTCTGATCGCCTCACTTCTTCACCATCTCGTGCTCTCCGCCGCCAGGCTACCAACCTTTGCATTCGGGATGACCTTCTTTATCGACGCAACTACTTTCCGAAGGTCGCAAGTGGCTTCTTGTGATACCCCGCCATCTCCGTGCTGTTATATGCGACGCTTTCCACGCAGACCCACAGTGCGCGCATGCGGGCCTCTTCAAGACGTACGCTCGACTACGGCACCGATTTTATTGGCGCGGCATGTATAACTACGTGCGGAAGTTCATTCGCTCGTGTGCTTAATGCCAACGACGAAAGTTACCTCCCGGACAAGTCTACCCGTCACAACCTCTACCATGTCCCAGTCGACCCTTCGATCGCGTTGGCATTGACATTTACGGACCACTGCCATCAACTCTGGCAGGCAACCGCTGGATTATCGTGGCGATCGACCACCTGACACGCTATGCCGAAACAGCCGCACTGCCGACGGCCACAGCCCGCGACGTAGGAACGTTTCTGTTGCGGCATTTCGTTCTGCGTCATGGTTCCCCCTCGCGAGCTCCTAAGTGGCAGAGGTCGTGCCTTTCTCTCCGACGCATTGAAGGCATTACTAGACGAATGCCGAATCGTGCACCGCACAAGTACTGCATACCATCCGCAAACTAACGGCATGACAGAGAGCTTCAACCGTACTCTTGGTGATATGCTATCCACGTACGTCGCCTCTGATCATTCAAATTGGGACCGAATTCTCCCTTTCGTCACCTACGCTTATAATACGGCGGCACAAGCTACTACTGGATTTTCACCGTACTTTCTTCTATATGGACGAGAACCTTTACACACAGTTGACACCATTCTTCCATATAAACCTGATGAGTCCGAAAGTACTCCCCTGTCCGAAGCAACCCGGCATGCTGAAGAATGTCGCCAGCTTGCCCGCTCCTTTTCTACCGAGGACCAATGGCAGCAGCAGTCCCGTCAACGTGGCGACCGTTTGGCACCATCTTTTACCCCTGGTTCCTTGGTATGGCTTCGGGTACCCGCTACCGCACCGGGCCGCTCCGCAAAACTCGTTGCCAAATACATAGGACCATACCGTGTTGTCGAGCAAACGTCCTCGGTCAATTGCCTCGTGGAGCCCATCACGCCATCGACAGATCTACGCTATCGCGGCCGCGAACTCGTCCATGTCTCTCGCCTGAAGCCGTACTACGACCCAATAGTTGTGTCCTCACCCTAGGCCGCCAGGATGGCGCGTTTTTCTGCGGAGGGCGATTGTAATGAAGAAGAAGAAGAATTGGCCTCAGCGGCATTGTTCTGTGCCTCAGGGTCATCACCATCGGCATGAGCTCGTGGCTGCTGCGCTTGGCTGAACGTTGCTGACCGCTGCCAGTTCTCCTGCATTCTTTGCTAATAAACATCCTAACACAATGAACACTTATTGTGACTTCCTATGCCCTTGTTATTTGCGCTACTTGATCAAGTATGAATTCCTACAAACTCGCCCGAAGTTCAGTTCTTGTAAGGGAGTTTTCGCTTGCCCGAACGCAGGGTGATCGGAGACGTGAACTTAAGCAACGACGCTGGTAGCGACGTCTTGCGACTCTGTTCAACGCTAACGCAAGAGACAAGCGTTGACATGTTACGTCGGTGTTTCTTCTTCTTCTTCTTCTTATTATTATTATTATTATTATTATTATTATTATTATTATTATTATTATTATTTGATTTGGATACACAGAAAACACTTAGACACAGAAGGATTAGGGAGGGAAACAGGCAGAGAACTGCCACCTAGAAGGGCACAACGCCTGCCTGCTTCTTTGGAAATGGGAAGAACAGAGGAAATGAAAGAAAGAGGGAAGAAAAAGAGGAAGTACCCAGAAACATGCAGGTAAGTATGAAGATGAAAGGACGAGGGTTCGACTCCCGGCAATGGAAACCGAATTTCGATGTGGCAAAAGGCAAGAGTGTCCGCGTACTTCGACTTAAACGGACGTTAAGGAACACCAGATGGTCAGAATTAATCCGGTGTCGCCCACTCTACTGTTCCCCATAATTATATCGTGGTTCGGACACCTAAAGCTGCAAAAATAATATTGTTTGTCTTGTTCGGTTATTGTACTCCGCTCCAACAGGTGACAGCATCGTACTTCCCGCTTGTGCTTACGTCACCGGTAACACGGTATCTAATGAAGGCCAATGCGTTTACGAGCAAGCAGAAACTCTCTCTTTTTTTACGCTCATCACGGATTCATCTCTGTCGACTCACCGTAGGCCGATCCGCACATCGATAAGTCGAAGAACACTTGAAGTAGTACAATCGCAATGGCGAACTCCGCTTTGGCACACATCACTTCTTCGT